>JAHHFK020005880.1:0-186034 GCA_024533555.2 Aedes koreicus
TTTGGCTTCTTTCGATCACGCACAGCACCGCACTTTCTAGCTAATTTTAATTATTTAAGAACTTCCTATTGAAATAAACGAACATTTAATTATTTAAGACACTTCTCATTACTTTCCTCGACAAACACACCGCAAAACTATATACAAAAAACCTTCACAACCTGCCTCTTCCACGGGTCAAATTAAAGTGGACGAGAAAGCATTTCATATTCCTCAGATAGGCCGCTCTAATGTTCTTGACCTTCGTTCCGGAAATCGCAAAACGATCTTTTCTAAAGGCGATCTCCGATTACCCTTTGAGACGATTAGAGGTAGTTTCTCCCTTTCACTCGAGCATCCTACATCTGACTCTTTCATTCCAGTCTATGACTTCAAGCTTGTCTTATTATTACTGACCCGTAAAGTAATCCTACCAAGAGATTACACTCAATCCCACGGATCAAGTTTTATGCTCTAAATGAGAAAAGTCTCGCGCCGAGTAAGCGAATGAACTCCTAAATGAGTGAACTGTCCTGAAGCAATAGTTTACTATATGCGGGAGTTCATCTATTGCATGCAAGCTTATTGGAAAAATGCGTATCATTTGGAATAGTAACTGTTGTTCATCAAATTCATGCTACCTTAATTATATTTCAATCATATACCGCTACAATATGCTGATGTATTGGTAAGACAGCGTCGGGGTGGGCAGGCAGCCATTGGGGCGCCGATAATTTGAAATCATAGTAGTAAAGTGTTCCACGAACTTTATTACATTGTTTTTTAAAAATTGACACATGCACCCACATCCTTTCACAGTAATGAAACACCTTGTGCTGCGTTCAATTCCTAAGCCTCATGGAATACTATATAACAATTACACGTCACATTAATTAAGACATTGAAATTTTGGTCAAGAAAGTGCGTCGTTCTCCTTGTGTTTAGTGAAATAGAGCAAACATTAAATAAGTTTAAATATTGTGGAATCCATATTACGAAATTCTTTTTAAAAGAGGTCACAATTAGGGAACAATGAACTGCATACTATGGATCAATACAGAACAAATAAAAATATCAATTAATGTATGCAACATGGACTGCTAAGATTCTGTACTAAGGACATAACCGGACAATGTGTGTTGTGTCTCATCACAACACTCGTTTACAAGTGATTTTTCATCGTCATTTTTGACGTAGGACTACGTCAGTGTTTTCAATACTAACATTCCAATTGAACCGTAACGGGAGAGGATCAAATCGACCATGGTTCGTTATCGAGGTAGCAGATCTTCTCCGACTATCTGATCAACGTTCACACTTACCGCAGCGCAAATATAGACTCGGATCACACCTAGTTGCAGTATGTATGCGCTCAAAACTCTCGACGGTGCACAACACGCGTCGATTTCGGACACCACGACTAACATTGAGCTACTACGGGAAACCGAAGTTGCCCAGGAATACGCGCAACAGCTAGAAGCAGCCCTACCAACAGAAGAGCAGCTTGGCGCAGCTTCTCTTGAGGATGGCTGGAGAAATATTCGAACTGCCATTGGTAGCACTGCATTACTGTATTGGTGACACTAGGTACTTCTGCACCGAATCGAAAAAATGACTGGTTTGATGGCGAATGCAAGCAGTTAGTAGAGGAGAAGAATGCAGCACGGGCGAGAATGCTGCAACACCGTACGAGAGCGAATGTGGATCGGTATAGACAGGCACGGAACAGACAAAATTCTATTCTTCGAAGGAAAAAGCGCCAGAGGGAAGATCGAGACCGCGAAGAAATGGAAGCACTGTACCGTGCTAACGACACACGCAAATTCTACGAGAAGTTAAACAGCTCGCGCAAAGGCTACGTACCACAAGCTGATATTTGCAGAGACCTGGATGGCAACCTTCTCACAGGAGAGTGTGAGGTGATTGAAAGGTGGAAGCAGTACTTCGACGAGCACCTGAACGGTAATGTTACAGCGAACGAAAGTGGCACGGTAATAAATCTAGGAACACGCGCAGAAGAGGACAGGACCCCGACCCCAACCCTTAAGGAAGTTGAGGAGGAAATTGGTATGTTGAAAAACAACAAAGCCGCTGGTGTTGACCAACTCCCAAGCGAGCTATTAAAATACGGTGGTGAAGCACTGGCCAGAGCGCTGCACTGGGTAATTACCAAGATTTGGGAGGAGGAATGTTTACCGGAGGATTGGATGGAAGGAATAGTGTGTCCCATCTATAAAAAGGGCGACAAGCTGGATTGCTGCAATTATCGTGCGATCACGCTATTGAGCGCCGCCTACAAGTTGCTCTCCCAAATGTTATGCCGCCACCTGTCACCAATTGCAAAGGAGTTCGTGGGGCAATACCAAGCGGGATTCATGGGTGCCCGCGCTACTACGGACCAGATTTTCGCGATTCGGCAAGTACTGCAGAAATGTCGCGAATACAACGTGCCCACACATCATCTTTTCATCGACTTCAAATCAGCGTATGATACAATCGATCGAGACCAGCTATGGCAAATCATGCACGAATATGGATTTCCAGAAAAACTGACACGGTTGATCAAAGCAACGATGGATCGAGTGATGTGTGTCGTCCGAGTATCAGGGACGCTCTCGAGTCCCTTCGAATCTCGGAGAGGGTTACGGCAAGGTGATGGATTGTCGTGTTTGTTGTTTAACATTGCATTGGAGGGTGTGATTCGAAGAGCTGGGATAGACACGAGTGGCTCGATCTTCAGGAAGTCTGTCCAACTATTTGGCTTCGCCGACGACGTTGATATCGTAGCACGTAACTTTGAGACGATGACGGAAACGTACATCAGACTTAAGGCTGAAGCTGTTAGGAATGGGCTTGTGATTAATGCGTTAAAAACAAAATACATGAAGGGAAGAGGCTCACGAGAAGACAATGTTAGCCTCCTAGCACGAGTTCAGATCGACGGTGATGAAATCGAGGTAGTAGACGAATTTGTGTATCTGGGCTCATTGGTGACCGCCGATAACGACGCCAGCAGAGAAATACAAAGGCGCATTATGGCTGGCAATCGTGCCTACTTTGGACTCCGAAGGACGCTAAGATCGAACAAAGTTCGCCGAACCACAAAGTTGACCATCTACAAGACATTAATTAGACCGGTAGATCTCTACGGCCACGAAACATGGACATTGCTAGTGGAGGACCAACGCGCCCTTGGAGTCTTTGAACGGAAGGTGCTGCGTACGATCTACGGTGGAGTGCAGATGGAAGACGGAACGTGGAGGAGGCGAATGAACCACGAATTGCACCAATTGCTGGGAGAACCTCCCATCGTACACAACGCAAAAATCGGTCGACTACGATGGGCTGGAAATGTCGTAAGAATGTCGGACGAAAGCCCTGTGAAAATGGTTCTCGAAAACGAACCGACAGGTACAAGAAGAAGAGGCACGCAACGAGCAAGGTGGATCGATCAAGTAGATGGCGACCTGCGGACCCTCCGCAGACAGCGAGGCTGGCGAGGAACAGCCATGGACCGATCACAATGGAAACAACTTCTGTGTACAGCAGAGGCCACACCGGCCTTAGTCTGATTGCTCGACTGCCTAAGTCTTGGTCGGTAAATAAAATCGTAAGAGAGTTTAACGCACCAATGTATATGGTGAGGCAGGTAAAGGATCTTGTTGATGAACAGGGTATTCTTTGTACTGCCGAAAAAAGAAGGGGGCATGGTATTGATGACGATACAAAACAATTAGTAAAAGAATTCTTTGATAATAATGATATCAGCAGACCAATGCCAGGAACAAATGATTTTGTTTCTGAGGTTCGAAATGGCAAAAAACAACAAGTTACAACAAGGCTTATATGATTTTTGTAGATATGTACAAAACTGTGAATATTGGTTTTACAGTTTTTACACAGTTGCGACCAAAGCATTGTATTTTGCTTGACTCTACTAGTATACATAATGGATTCATATGTACAATTCATGAAAATGTAAATTTAATGTTCAACAGTTTAAGAATTAAGTCACAAGATGAAATGATACAAAAAAGGCTTTGCGATACTTCCACCAGAACAGATGAATGCTTTTTCCGTGCTTGTGAAAAGTGTGCTTCCAACTATTGAAGAGGAACTTACATTGATATTAGAATCAAATGACAAAGAAGATGTTATGTTTCAGCAGTGGTTGAATACTGATCGCTGTAATTTAGAAACGATTCAAAATCAGATCTTTTTGTATAGAACATGGCAAAAACATCAGTTTACTTGGTATTTTTCTGTTTTCGTCATCGTCACTTTTACAAACGTCAAACTATATCAAGTCAGTGTAGTGTGAACACCTCCACTTGATATCGATATCAACTTGCAATATCACGTAATATAGAGCGTAGTGTGAACGTACTATAAGACAAATATTATAATATGTATATATGAGACATTATAAATAAATGAATATATAAAAGTGAAATTCAATACATATTGCCATCAAACATTAGAATCCTCCCAAATGATTGAATAAATAGGACAAAATCTCCTAACAAATTGGGTTTCATTGGATTCTGGGATGAATATGACCTTCACTGGTTTAGTTTTTGATAACAAAATACACTGAAAAAAATCAATGGGACATGAAAAAGATTTTGTAAGAAAAACTTTGTTTCCTTAAAAGTGCCCATCTTGTGACGGTTGGTAGGGAACATAATTACCTATCTTGAGACAAAATTTTATCGAAATCAAAAATGTTTTTTTTTTTTAAATCGACTTTGAATTTTTTTTAAATGATTTTTTTTAGTGTATGGCTCATTTTGGATCTTTTTTCAATATTTTTTTTCTTAAAATTTGACTTATTTTGTGATAATCACCCATACATTACTTTTTTGTAGGAGTAGTCATTTTTTTATTAAACACATCTGAAAAAAATCGTCAAAAAAAAGTTAAGCCCTTTTCAAAAGACAGTCTAGAAAAAAAAAAATGAAGAAACTAAGTATGCAATGTGGCTTAGCTAGTCCTGGTCTACACACCCAGAAAGTTTCATTGTAAACTGAGAGGGTGCTGCCAACTCCGAATACGAGTTGGGGCGAAAACCGTCAATTATTCACCTTGACTGTTGACAGCAGAAACTCAGGATGGTCCAGCGATAGGCTCTTCAGGTGCGAGTGTATACAACTTGCAGCGGCAATTTTTACAGATGAAGGAACTGCTGTCGTCCAATTTCACTTTCTTTCTTCACTGCATAATCTTGAACGGCTTGGGTGATATTCGTAGTTGAGGTCTTTGAAACACACAAACCACAAAGTTCACACTTGAAATACATCGTTTATTAAACACTGGATATGTTCTGATGGGCAGAGCTCTTGTTTCCTTACTGATTATTTCACTTCCAAGTTCTGGGAGGGTATCTTTCATACCTGGTTCTAGGTATAAATTGTGCATGTTCCTAGGTAGCTATGACCAGCCGCAATGGCTGAAAAACACAAAAGGCTAGAGAATAATTATCTGCCTTTAGCATGGATGCATAATTATTATGTGTGTCGTTATCGTTTTTTTGGTGTGCCTTCACCATTTTTGCTTTTGGGGTGTCGTATTGTCCGTGAAAGATGCATCTCCTAAATTTAATTTCTTAATACTCAATTTGATACCGCATCTTTATTTAACAAGGTGCTGCTTCATAATCGCCCAGTGACATTCTCGATGGGGCGGAGCTCCGGAGTGTTGGGAGGGTTGAACATTTTCGGCACGAAATTGACCTTATTGTCCGCATACCACTTCAGCATGTCCTTGGAGTAGTGGCATGAGGCCAAATCCGGCCAGAAGATTGTTGGGACGTTGTGGGCCTTCAGGAGAGGACGCAGCCCTTCTGGAGGCACTCTTTTATGTACACCTGTCCGTTCATCGTGTCCTGGGTCACGAAAGATGCACTCCGCTTCCCGCACGTGCAGATGGCTTGCCAAACCAGGAATTTCTTCGCAAATTTGGACATTTCTGAGTGCGGACACTCCGGAACGCTGAACTTATCCTTGGTAGTGTAAAACCGAAATTGCCGGGGATGTGTTTGAAGTCGGCCATGACTATGTTTCGTCAGACCATGATGCAGCATTCACCATAAGTCAGCATGTTGAGGTACAACTTCCTGGCACGGGTTTTGTCGGATTTGTTCTGCTTCTCGTCGCAATTAGGGGCCTTTTGTACCTTGATAACGTTCGAAGCCCAGCCTTAGTTTTGGCCATCTGGACAAAACTTCGGCTTAGGTGCAGCTTCTTAGCCACATCCCGAACGGAGGCGTTCGGATTTCGGTTGAAGGCCCCAACTACGCGGTTGTGATTTTTGGTGTTGTACGGAATACTTTTTCCTTCACTTCTGGGCTTCCGATCGGTGGTCAACCGTTCCTCGAACCGCTTAATCTCTCGCTACATTGTGTAATTCGCGATTTCTAAATTTTTAGCGAGGAAAAATATAAAATATCCATATTCTCGTATAAATATAGAATATTATATCACCACAAATTATTACTATCCACTCAATTTCCGCAAGTTTTATACAATACTTAAAAATTCCAGGATTTAAATAATGCACTATGATCTAAATCCACCTAGATTTTCATTAAATTCTATCCTACGGTTAAAAGTTAGAGCAATTTCATAGTGTGGCAATTTCATCGTGGACATCTTGTTAAAAGTTATGATTCTTAAAACAAAGTCATTTTCTGGAAAACAAAAAAATGTCGATTTTTGAAACCGACCTAACATGGAAATGGTCACCCTAATGCTAAAATAAAAAAAAAATACGTGTCTAGTATTTAGTGATAAGGAACAAAACTACCAGTTTTCACGAAATTCTGACACCCCCTATATCGGTATTTTATGGAATGGCTGTACACATAAACGCTTCATTCGTCTCCATGGAAATTGTGCGACTGAATCAACCGCCGAGAGAACTAGATTTAGTTCAGACAATTGGTCACCATGTGGCGGCTGTTTTGCATTCCTATCGAAAACATGTATCGACGTACCTACAATATCTGGCAAGCAGTCCGTGTTCTCATTTCGAATGTAAACGATCAACAAATATAGACACGTACACGTCTACTCGAGCTCACCGGTTGTTGCTCTAGAATCTACTGCATCAACGAACAAATTTACCCTAATTAACACTCCGATTCAAATGTGAACAAAGCCAACATTTACACAGATGAAACAGCAGCCGTTGCCGAGGACCACTCCAGGATCGGGACACTTCCGCACGACATCCGGCTCGGTGCGTTGTGGGGAGGGTTTACTTTTAAATAGTTCGCCTACTGATTTCGTCTCGTAGGTAGGAGGCCCAACATGGGGAAATATTAATTAAAATGCAGCTCACCAAATGGCTTCCGCAGTGAGAGCGAACGAAAATTTCCTATCGTCCCAGTAGAAAAAAAAAACCGGAAACACCGGCATGAATTTAAAGCAACTGTACGATACACAAAATTTGCATGCGGCAGGATTAAATTCTTTTCAATTGTTGGCCGTAATTCTACTTGCAGTGATTTTTGATAGGTATGGCTTGAATTCCTATTCGGATATGAATTTCGGTCGTAAATTTAAGCGGGATGTCACCTAAGGCGGATTCCAACAACAATCTCCCAATACACAAATTTATTAACCAGAAACTGCTGTTTTTGGTTAAAAATAAAATTTTATTCCGTTCGCAAATAGTCACAGGGCTCCAAATTGGATTTCTAATTATTACGATTGATGAACATAGTTCCTGGGAGCTTCAATAGAAACAGAAATGATAAATTGAAAACATGCTCGGAATGCGGACAGATGGAATGTCTGATGAATTAGACGTGTTTGCTGAAGCATTTTCCGAAAGCAAGACCTAAATTCTATCATTTATTAATGAACATTGTTGTCGTTATTGTTGGTTCGTATTTTCGTGACTTTCAGCCTATGGCTGGTTCGTAGCGCTAGGGAGATGACCTGGACCCTACATATCAAACCCATCAAAACATGAGCCGGGACCAACGGCTTTACTCCCCTTCCGAAAATAGACGGGATCAGAGATTTTTCGTCTCAGGAAATCTCAACTGCGCACACTAGGGTAGAATGGGCAAAGTCTTGGATGAAACCTCATTTTTTTCTCGGGATTTCTGTTCAAACTGTCTTTCTACCAAAACATAGATCATTTAAGTCAAGGAATTTAATACTAACTCACTTGAATCTGCTTTCTTCACAAAACGCCAGTTAGGGAAACTTGGGTTGAAAACCGATTATAATCATATATAATATTCATTACATTTTGTTTAGTTGAGGTCTGAATCAAGTAAAAAAAAAGAGGGTTCAATGATTGCAATAGCATTGTTAGAAGACATTTTTTCCTGAAATAGAGATTAAGATAATTTATTAGTCAGATTAGGCTTTTCGAACATTTTCGATTGAAAACATGATTTTTTCGCTCTCTTCAAACATCTGCGAAAAAAAAAGCCCCGCGTTATCCCCGTTTTCTCTCTTCTCAAAATACAGCTACCGATTCGAAAGTTAAGGCCCAAACGCAATGCGGACGGAAGCGGAACGGAAACGGCAAGTTTGTCAGTTGTCACAAATGACGTCGATATGTCCAATTGGAATCAACTTGAATCTTATCAGTTATCTATCCGACAAGCAGGTTTAGTCAGATTGGGCTCTTTCGCTGTCTTTGCCGTTCCGCTTCCGTTATCACTGCGTTCGAGCCTTTATTTCCATTATTGTGGAGCGTATTTTGAGTTCCAGCTGGGGGGCAATCATTAAGGATTTCGCTGTACCTCACATGGATTTCAGTATTAATTTGATGAATGTATGGGTAGGATGAATGCATCAACTGTTCTTCCTAACATTCATTACATTCATATGTGCACATCGTCACGTCGTTATAGGATACGAAGCGAGTGTGAAAGAGCTAGTTGATTTGTTCTGCCATGCCTTAGCATTGTTCGATTTGTTTCGATGGGCCATATTTCGACAAAGATGTTTCATTATGGCCTAACTGACAAACGTAAAGAATGGCTTCTTCCGCAAATTTCTCGTTCTTCAAAATCTTCCAATTCTATCGAATAGAAGGACTATTGTTCTTCGAAATGGCTGTAGTAGATTAATGAGGCAAGTTTCCAAGATCGAAAAATTCAAGGAAGCAGCCATTGTTTACGTTTATGATGTCCAAAATTGTCAGATGTCCAAAAATGCCAAATCATCATACTATGGTGCATCAATATGTGGTTGAAAGCGATACAGGGCCCCTGCACGCTAAGATGAGAATACATAAAGATCGTTAAAAAGTACCGATAATCGTTCAAAAGTGCACATACCCAAATTATGCGTAGACACAGATTACCTAATATTGTGTAATAGTACACTGAGCCAAGAAATATAGCAAAAGCCATAATAATACCTTATGATTTTTTGCTATAAGAACTCTTTGTAATCTTTCCTCGATTATCTTATGATTTATTTGCTGTTTGAATTTCAACAACCAACCTTATGAAAAACGCAAAAACTATGGAGAAATTCATAGGTGAGCCTTATGAAAAGCATATGCGTTCACATAAGAAAATCATACATCGTTCAATATGAATTTTATGTAGCTTGTGCTCCCTCACGGGCTCGGGATAATGATTTCTGAAGCATTTTGCAAATAGGACATAGGATTTATTATGTATGCATTAAAACAAATGTAATTGATCACCTAAACATATATGACCTAAAGATCTAAACACGTCTTAACAATTATTTAAACTACTCAATATTCAATATTCCGCACGATGTGTTGGTGGCGGTAGGTTTTGGATTTTAGAAACATTCGATTGAGTTAGATGTTTCAACAGTTGACCAATTCGATTGTCGATTTTGTTCGGTAGCTGTCGGTAGACGGGTGGTGGATCTGATTGGACTCGTTTCCGGTTCTGGTAGTCTATTCAAATCTATAGCTTTTCCAAAGCGACTTGACATCGATTCGATCCTGCGGAAGTGTATCTGAAATTGGACAGAGTTGAGGAAAAACTCCTCCGAACCGAAATGACTTATAATTCTTACCTCCCTGCAAGCAACATATCGTTCTGAAGTCTCTCAAACCGAGCAACTTCTTGAATTGCATTCAATTATCATTCCTTTATTATATCGTTACGCTAAACAGACGAAATCGGTAGGTCGTATTCCTTTCGGTGCTTGGTATTGTAATTGTAGTACTGTATCTTGGATGTTCCCGGATCTGTTCGACAGTTTACAGAACTTGGAATCGTAATCGACTACTTTGAAGGGCTGCCTCTCGGCTGTGTTTAATTGACGAGTCTTCTTGGTTGATCCACCAACTTTACCGCCGGTTTTCGGGACGATTCCAGAATGGAGTGATCCATGACTGTGCTTGTGGGAAATGAGAGCAGCCTTTTTCTTTTTTTACGCATTGTTCTTATGCTTCTGCATTTTTATGAGCTTCACCAACATCCTGGAGGCAATGTGTGTATTCCGGTAGTCTGCTTGCAATTCCCTTAGCTACTTCTGCTTCAAGTTTTTCTACTTCGCTTGCTTCAGCTTACCCACATTCGCCAGTTCCTTCTGTGCTACATTCGCCACCAACTGTTTTGATTGTTGTCGGACCTGTATGTTAGATGGTTGAATCGACAAAATTGTTATCAAATAAAACACTCTCGCCAAACGAGAACTTACCTGTTCCAGCCGTGTTTTGCGCGGCTTTTCATTTTCGGCCTTTTGGACACTTTCGAGACAAACCGATTTTTCTACTGAAGAATAGTAGTGTTGATGCTTGATGCTTCAGACCTGTTGATGCCAGCTCTGAATTCATAAGGTGTGCCTAATAAGTTTTTCACATCAAAACTAGTGACGAAAAACATAACTCATATCTTATGAAAATTACTCGCACGTAACTTCTATGAAATTTATAGGGTGCTTGAATGAATCTCATAATAGTGCATCCAAATATCATAAGATACTTAATGAAAATGAAAATCGTTCTTCTATATTTCATAAGGTTTAACTTATGATTATCCTAAGGTAATTTGGTTGAGTGTATTGAAGGAAGATAAACGTTAAAAATTACCGATTTTTTAGCGTTACTTTTTACTGAAAATAGGGTATTGTTTTGCAGTTTTATTTTACAGAAAAATAATCATGCAGTTCATCAATTTATCAATTCGGATCTTCGAAAAAGACATGCAATTCATCAATTTATCAATTCGGATTAGTATTTCAAATTCTGCACTTAAGAAGAAACAAATGTTCAAATGTATTACAGAAATATTTTTTTCTGTTGTCAAAAAAAATAATCAATAAAGTATGCAGGAATACATGTAAAGCCAAAGTAGGGTTCCACATCATAGTATCTAAAATTGAAATTGATAATAACTTTCTGGCTTTTTTTTAAACAGTATGGAACTGGTCAGTATCGTCATTATCGGCAATATTCTGCTCTTCCAATCATCAATTACTTTGCTAGAAAAGTTCGAAAAATCATTTTTAATGAGCACCAGCTACGTCGTTTAACCAAACTTTTGCGTATACCTGTATTCGTCCATTACAGAAATATTTTTTCGCTCCGGAGTGAAGCCGAATTGCACCTCGGGATTCACGTTTGAATCAAAACAAGAATGCAAAAGTTATTGCTTCCAGTAAAAGGAAAATGAATAAACTTTTTATTGACAGATTAACCAGAAAAATAATTACGTTCGTTTTCGCATGGAAAAATATGGCGGCCAAGTTGCTTCAGTGACGAAACATTTATTAAATTTTGGGTAAATAATAACGTCCAATATTCGAAAATGAACACTATCCAAATGTCAGTAAAAATTACTGTTAATTATCGTTAAATTTTACCGATATTTTGGGTATTGTCAGCAATACCTAAATTTAGGTAAAATAATTACCTAATTTTAGGTATTCTCATCTTAGCGTGTGGGTTCCAGTTTGTGGTGCACGCATAGGCAGAAGGCACCTTTGGCGAAGTTAAATTAACCTAACTTTTGTTTTGCCGAAAAATTGTATAGAGGGTCTAGTAAAAGGCGGTGGGTGTTTGAAATATTTCTCCAGTAAAAAAAAAAAACCAAGCGAAACCCCAAAAACAACGGCTGAAGATTCTGGTGAAAGAGATCTTCCCGGCGAAGTGGAACGTGCGGAAGAATGAGAACCCTCCCGACGTGCCCCAGCCCCGCCGAATCGAGAAGTTCTGGGCCAATTTGAAGAGGAGAGTATATTCAAATAATTTCGTGGCCAAAACGACGGATGATTTGATTAAAAAGGCGACCAAGGAACTGAATAATATGCCTACAAGCCCACATTATTTTTTTCACCTAGGGCCGAAGTTCCGACTAAATGCCACAAGGCGGCGCGGCAGAGAGTAGAAGTATTTTTGTGAAGTTTTCAATTATTTAATGAATAAAATGCAATCTGGTATGTTAAAATATATTTTTCCATCCGAAAATAGTCGCTTATTATAAATGCGATCATTACCGGAACAATCAATGCGGGAATCTGTCGATGGAAGTGTCTGCAGAAGAGTTTGCTGGCTTTATATCAGAAACATAGTACCACTCCATTGTTTTGGTCGGATTTAGTGTCGGCGAATTACATCGAACACTTTTGGGCGATTGTGAAGAGGGTCTTCAGAAAACTGGTAAAGCAGCTGAGAATATGCAGGAGTTCAAAAAAACTTGGACTAAAGCGTCCAAAAAATGTGATGAAACACTTGTCCGGAACTGGATGAACAGTGTTCGATCAAAAATTCGCAAATTCGTGAACAAATAATATTAATTTTATCCGTTCTTCTCAATGTTCAAGTTCAATCCCAAACAGTAAAGAATCATCCATTTGTTTGAATAAAACATCATTTTTTTATATGATTTGATAGAAAAATATGTGGATAACTTATTTTCGATACAGCCCTTAGAGTTTTCGAACGACATGTGCTCAGGATCATCTTTGGCGGTTTATGTGAAAACGGCTAATGGGGCTGAACCACGAGCTAGTGCAACTCTATGTCGAACCCAGTATCCAGAAAGCTACGGTAGATGGAAGGGTACAATGGGCGGGACACGTTGTAAGGATGCCAGACAACAATCCCGCAAAAATGGCATTTGCCTAGGTGGTTAGACCAAGTGGAGCAAGACCTAGGAAGTGTAGAACGCCCGCGAAACTGGAGATAAGCAGTCCTAAACCGAATTTCCTGGTGCAACATTGTGGCACAGGTGCGGTCCGGAAGGGACATTGGATCAACAAAAGTAAAGTAAATTAAAACTCTCTTATGTAGCGAAAATAAACAAACCACAAACCATTTATTGCATTTACTGCTAAAACTCATCACGCACCCATGCACGTTTCCATGAAGTGGTTTACACTTTGATTTGTCCCAGTGATCCCTTTGATTTGTCCGAGTGAAAAACACTTCAAATGTACTAGTATTTATCGTGCAGCATATTGCTGCCAAATGCAAAAAAAAAACTTTCAATCCACTTGTTGTCAAATGGGAATAGTAGGTTTTGGTGATGAATGCCATGTGTTTAAGCTTTAGGAAAAAAAACTTTTTTTCACATTAATTAAACGTTTGGTAAATGAAATGAAATAATTTCGGATCAAAAATGATATATGCGTGAAATTCAAATGATGTTGGTATCGATTATGAAATTCAAAAGTGTTTGCTCTCATCCCCCTAGCTCTTCATCTTAATAGCATACTGTGCATTCCGTGAAAATCGATACCGCCAGGAAACGTTTGCACATCGGAGTCTACCCTCACCGTAATTTGTGTTGTAACCTTGGCGCAGAATTCCTTGGTTATAAAGAAATACTGTGCCAAGGAAACCAAAAGGATTTAACCAACGAAAAAGCGGACTCTTACAAGTGTTTTTGCACAACTGGGAAGAGAGGTTTTCGTGCAACGCACAGAACAAAAATGATTGTTGTCAGTGCTTACAGCTTACAGCTTTTCCTTCGTTCGCCATCATGTGAACCGTCACTTTGCGATCAAAATAAAAACGATCCAATCGCACATGAAAACCACTGTAATGAATCAGTACGTTCAAGGCAATGTTATTGCACTTTAATCAAATGTGGAACACATCTGATTTTGAACTTCGACTTAAAAATATGTTTCCAATAGTTGAACCACTTGGATTCAACGGCTAACAATGTTTGAATTGTACAGAAAAGCACTGAAATTAGAAATGAGGCTCGATTCTAAATAGACATGCAAGAACACTTGGATCGATAATTTCGATTATTTTCAGTGCAGAATGCGAACAGGAAAATTTTCGTTACAACGAATACCCTATAAAGCCTGTCAAAACCGGCTTCCTTTTCGCAGAATCGAACCAACGGCTTTTGCAATTGGGCGGGCATGTTGATCCTACTAATAAGGCAACAGAGAAGTAGTGGAGAAGAACGAAAGCTTAAAACACTATTTCCAGTGACAGTGTTTTATTCATATCCATCAGGCTCGTGCTTTTCCAATTTAAATTATTCGTACATCGCCGCTCACCACAAACTGCATATTTATTCTCATGAATCATATATTGCGTACACGAGTTTCGGTGCGGTCGAGGAGATCTTTCCGGTGGCCTTATTCAGCTAGTCTCAATTAATGTCTCAAATAATATTGCATTTCGTCGAAATTGCAACAAATGTCAGTAATATCAACTGTCTGTTAGTTGTTTACAGTAAGGTCTGTATCCGCATTAATCCGGACACCTTCAAATCATTGTAACTTTTGAAATATTGCACGTAGGAATGAAAAATTTCACTGTGGTATAGCTGAGAGTCTATGATGAAAAAGACTATGATTGATGTTTACATTTCATATTTAGTATTCAAGATGGCGACGAAAGAAAAACAAGTGCGCGAGCGAATTTTGTACGGGCGTACGGCAAATCCTGACTTGTCTACTACGGGACCTTGCAAAAACATTGGATTTGCCTAAATCCACTGTTCATGATGCGTTCAAATCATTTCCGAAACGTTTGACGGTGGAGAGGAAACCGAGAAGTGACAAAAACATTGGACGCGCTGATCCTGTCATGGACCGAAAGGTGAAAAGGATATTAACGAAAAACCCAAATCTCTCCATTCGAACGGTGGCTCGTAAAATAGGGATGTCGCCTGGTTTTGTCCAAAAATCAAAACAACGTTTGGGACCTAAGTCGTATAAAGTAAACAGTTCCAAATCGCAACGACAAACAGAACTTGGCAGCAAAATCACGGGCTCGACATTTGTACTGCGAATATTTGACGAAGTTTTCATGCGTTGTTATGGACGATGAAACTTATGTCCTGGAGGATTTCAGCAGCTTCCAGGGCTGGCTTTTTATTTTGCTATGGCCAGAAAGGCTACAGCTGAGCATTTCAGAACGAAGAAGGCATCGAAATTTCCCAAAAAATACCTTGTGTGGCAAGCAATTTGCACGTGTGGCAAAAAGAGTAAATCTTTCGTCACTACAGGCACAATCAACAAGGAGGTCGATCAGAAAGAGTGTCTGCAGAAGCGATTGCTACCCTTCATCAGAAGTCACAAAGAAAACCTTTGTTCTGGCCCGATTTGCATTTTTCTTACATGATACAACAAACCGCTTTTAATTAGAATTTCATTTGAATTTTCTAGAAGCATTTTAAAAGTTTTGTCCTATACTTTAACATGGGAGCTGTCAGATTTATCACAACTCGGTGTCTTCTTCTTTTTCCAACCTGCATTCGTCCATTCTTAAGCAGCACTTGAATGTAAACATAAACAATAACACTGTCAACAGAAGTAAGCCATAGATCATTGCACGGAATGTAATAACCTCACTTTTTTGACAGTTCAGGGAGCTTGTTTACAAGGTGTTAGAATTTGAACCGCTCAAACGAAATTTTTCATTGACTTTTTCCGGATTCTGTATGATTAGATTCAGAAAATGATGTAAAAATAAGCACTAGTGTCTGTTTTCCGGCAATTTTACTTCAATAGTAATAAATTCTGAGCACAAAATCTCAAACCGATCTTACCGAAAATTTTATAAGTCCACGTAAACAAGTTCCTTGAACTGTCAAAACTGCCTTGATGACGCAATGATGCAATGATCGATTAAGTCAAAGCAGAATGAATCTTCCCGCTCGGTGTTTCGGGAACTAACTAACATTACCACAAAACGAAATCGACAGAATGTCAATCCTCAGACTAAATAATATAGATGTCAGATATTTGATAGTTTGATAGAATTTTAATGACGACAAAAAAATAGAGCAAATGATTTTCTTTTTATTATTGTTTATCCAATAAAGAACAAAATGATGTTTTATGATGAAAATTGTTCTTGAGCATGAGCATGAGCATGATTGACCGCCCGAGGTTGCTACTCCGTTGTTGCCAGATCAGCTGTTATTACACAGAGAACCAACAGATCATGCTTGGGACTAACATAAATCTTCAATGTGTAAAAACTGGCGATCCCACTCAATATCGGCGCCGGCCTCGCCCGAATGCAGGTCAAGTAGGGAATGGGTAGGAATATATTGACGTGATACTCGCTTTATTAGAAGCCGAAAACACCTCTGCACTTCTACGAGAAATCACTGGGATTTTGGATAGCAGGATTGGGTGGCAGCAGGGTTCGTTTTGGTAAACGATAAGCTGTCAAGTGTAATTAGTACCGATTTCCGATTTGAACCGATTTAAACCAACAGTATGGATGCTATTGGGGCCACTCACAAAGTGTGATTGTGGTTTTTCATTGGGAAACTAGGAGATGTTTTATAATGCTGGAAAGCCGATTTGGACCGATTTAAACCAACAGTAAGGATGCTATTGCGGCCACTCACAGAGTGTGATAGTGGTATTTCATTAGGAAAACAAGGTAATTCATCTCAACGCTTGAGTACCAACTTGGGCCGATCTACACCAACAGTCCGGATGCCACTGGAATCCCTTACAAAATGGGACAGTGGTTTATTTGTGATAGGGTGGCCCGACGAGTATGGCGAACGAATAATTTGAATCACAATCAATTATGTACCTCACCACCGACCGATCTTACCCGGCGAACCACGACTTCTGATGCTCACTCGATCACTCGTGCAACAATAGACAACCGAAACAATAGACAAAACGCTACGCCCGATAACAAAATATTGCGGAACAAAGTATCGACACAACCGATTCAACCGATTCAACCGATGGTCGACGCAAACCTATTAAAAATAAATTTTATTAATATAGATACAATGGGTAACAATTACCTGTCTTGCTCCACGTTCTTGAAAGCACTTACTACCTCACGAGTCGCCTGTACCCAACTCCGCATGAGTCCGTCCAGTTTGCGGTACATTCATTCATCTTTATGCCTAACTTTAAAAGTTTTGAGAAATAGAGAAATATTAGATATTGCCTTCAAAATTTGATAGAAATAAATTATTTGCTGCCTGAAAAGAAACAAAATTAACAACAAAGATATAAGTAGAATCTTTGTAGTCCCCCGGATGTTTGAAGAGCTTAGCAATTTCTATGAAAAGATACAAAGAGTTATTGTTGCGGGCTGTCGATGGTTGGTGATAACTATGTGTTGAACACTATTGGCTGAAATGAGCATTGAATGAGAATAGTAAGAACATTTCATTGAATAAATGAATATAATACTAAGTTGTTTATTAAGCTGGAGCCCAGTCGAGCTATATCTGATGAACTCAGTCGGCTGTTCTACTTACGAAAGACATTCCCACATTCCGTGAAGGTCGTCTACCACTGCTTTTCATTGATAAGGGTGTAAAAATCAACGCAGGTGTAAAAATCAATGGGTGTTTCAACAGAATTCTGCGCCGTCCCCTGGAGCAAAGATTACCTAAGCATGGTGCACCAAGAATTTGCCAGACTTCATTCCTAAGGAATTATGGCCAGCTTCTTCGCCAGATGCAAATCCTCTGGATTTCTTTATTTAGGGAATCATGGAAGCTCACTTTCGAGATCTCAAAGCAATGGGTATTGAAACATTCATAGCAACCATACAGAAGATATGGGATTAAATCCCCGAAAATTAGTTGCGTGCCGCTTGTAATGCCTTTCCGAAAAGACTAAGGACAATAATTAAAGCTAAAGGCGATAGAATCGAAATGTAAATATGTACACATAAACAATAAAATATAGGAAACAGAATAACAAAGAATCATTTAAATAATATGTCTTTTCGTGGAAGATACAGTCTTTGTTTCATGCGTCACTTATTTGGGCCTACCCTGTACGCGAAATATATTCATCTCTTATTTGTAACATTTTGAATACTTGTTTAAATAAAATGGCAGTCGAAAAAACCTCTAGTTGATAATAGAAAAAATCTCAAAAATAAATCAATCAAGAAATGATCGAGTTATTAGCGTCCGGTGTTTCAATTTTTCGTGACGGTAGCCATTTGTAAATTGTACACAATGGTCAAGGTATGCAACGAAGAGAAAACTAAAATTGTTTTAGCCATCGCTTGTTGCCAATTGGTAAGAGCTTGGGAAGTAATGTTAGACAAATTAAAAACAAACAAACTCTCTCAAAATTTAATTGGTCGTCCTGAAAAGGATGGATTTGAAATGTTCCGTATTTGAATTAAAACCTTCTCGGTCTAGTTAGCCTCGGTCTAAATTTAGCCTGCAAAACAAAATTATAAGACATCACCTTTCATTTTCGTTATTTTCCAAAGTTTAAAATTGTTAACAAATAATGTTTGATTGTTGAATTGATACGCGGGAAAATTTCCAACCGATTGGTGTAAACATCTCGAAAATCTATCGAGTATTTATTAAGTTATAAGCGTTTAATTTGTAACGATATTTCGTGACGGTCGCTAATTTTTAGATTTTCAATTGGCACCCTACCCTTGCCGTAAGACGTAGTCTACGTCAAAAACTAAAAAAACGTTGTAATAACCACTACACTAATAGCTGGCCCACAATTGATGTGGGGTGCGTTTGGAATGTTTTTGGGTTTTTGGTAAGTACAATACGGAAATGTTTTCTCTCGAATCAAATTAAAACACAGCAAAACACGACAACTTCCTCCGCAAATATGATGTTTGCTGCATATAGCGTTCATGAAAACCAAGCTGTCAAATTAGCACCACACGCAGCACTAAGTTTTCGGCTTCACGATTGTTGGTCGTGGATGACAGCCTCTTAAGTCCTGTGGCCAAAACCTGTTTCATATGTCCAGGGTTGATGACACTTTTGTGTAATGTAGTTCTGATAAAATTTCTTCTATTTTTGACATATGGAAACGTGGTCACCTGATTGCGCGATTCAAAAACACTGGGTCCAAACAAATTCGCAGCTTTTCATTCCTTTTCACAATCACAATATTACTTGCCCAATCGGTTGATTCTTCAATCTTCTCAATAATTCCTCGTTAATCTTCAAGATCACACTTCAGCTTACGTCTGTAAGACCAGCAAGAAGCGGAACTCTTCGCGGTTCTTGCTGTTTCGACACGCAAGAAATTATAAGCATACCGAATGTTAACGGTCATTTTGAATTGAATTAAATTTTTTCAAATTGTTTTGGCTGCGTCCTGTTGTTTACACATTTATGAACGTCATAGCATAAAAAAAACTTAGTTTTTGGTTGACTTTTAAAATGCGTGATCTAACTCCGGAGCAGAGAAAACGTATCGTCCACAAGTGGTACACTGTGAGTGGAATCTCTTTAAGAAAATTGGCCAAGGAAGAGGGTGTGAGCGTCGAAGCGGTACAAACTGCAGTTAGAAAATATGGAGAACAATGTACTTTTGAAGATTAACCGAAGAGTAGTCAGAAATCCGGTATTGTCAAGAAGATCAGGGATGCAGAAACCATCGGCTTCCGTTCGAGATGTGGCGAAAAAATAGGGACTTTGACGTCTAACGTGATGCGTGCAAAAGAGCGACTTGGACTCAAGACACACCGGATGCAGAAGAAACTCAAAAGGGACTCAGATCAGGCCGCGTCTGTGAAAACGAGTGCCCAGAAACTCTATGATACAATTTTGTGTAGAAATTCTGGGTGTATAATCATGGACGATGAAACATATGTGAAATTGGACTATAAAACCCTTCCCAGACCACAGACTGGATCGCAGCAAGCCGTGCTTCGAAACTGACGTGTTTTGTTTTTGCTGCGTCGTTTTCGCGATAAAAAAAATCAAACAATAATTCGTAATTTCACTTGAACTAACAGTGAAATCATAAAATCTCCGCGTGCATTGTGTAAGCCGTAGTGAATACAACCGATTCCCTCTCGAGATGTGTGGGTGTGGGGGTTTTTGGGGGGAGAAATGTTATATGTTTTTTTTTTTTTTTTTGGGGGGGGGTGTGGGGGGCCCGGGGGAGTTAATATTATTGTTGGCAAATCATAGTAATCCTCTATTCAATATACCTATGTTAGCAACTATACTTTGTTAGGAAAATAAAACTTCATTCGTTATCAACCACTCAAGCAGTACGGTTCGACTTTCATTCCATTACAAGTGGTTATGGGCCCAGGACTAGCTACTGCGGGAAGATTTCAATATTGAATTTCCAAGATGAGTGTAATCGGTGATGGAAGAAGCAATGCCGAGATGGTTCAAGCAAAAAGCGGACGAATCAGCGGAATTGCAATGCCAGTCATCGAAAGGGTCGTGAGAATTACACGATTTCTGCGTTTTCCATGAAGATGACGCTCATTTGCGAAGGATCGTGGGGTGCTGTGAAGCCGGCCGAAGGTCAAGTCGTCGGCGATGAGGTCAGCTTACGGGCGTTGGCTACCATATGCTTGAGTTCGGAAACCACAAACTATAGCCTGGTTCAGGATGCTACGACTGCCAAAGAAGCTTGGGAGAAGCTACAAAACCTTTTCCAAGACAACGGTTTGACGGGGAAGATCGGATTGCTCAGGAAATTGACTTCGATTCGACTGGACAACTGCCGGAGCGTTGAAGCGTATGTTGATGAGCTTATGACGACGGCTCACAAGCTTGCGGGTATCGGATTCCAGGTGGACGATTCGTGGCTGGCGGCTTTATTGCTAATGGGACTTCCGGATCATTACGAGCCCATGATAATGGGCCTAGAAGCATCTGGGACAGCGTTGACGTCGGACGCGGTTAAAGCTAAAATTCTTCAAGACGTGAAGATGCAGATCGGTCCGAAAAGCGGAGGAAGTGATGAAGCATTCTATTCAAGCCAGAAATCTAGACGTCGAGCCAGCAACGGTGGGTTCAGCGGATCCGCGAAGAAGGATGATACATGCCATAACTGCAAGAAGAAGGGGCATTATGCAGCAAAGTGTCCATTGAAGCAACAGTCTACGAAGAAAGAAAGCAAGGCGTTGTGCAGTGTATTTGCGATAGGCGATGTGGGCCAGGACGAATGGTACTTTGATTCTGGCGCCACGTGCCATATGACTCGTGTTGGCGACAAGTTCGTGCAACAGCAGCAAATGTCACATCCCGTGGGAACAGCGAACAACGATTGCATGATGTCTGTTGCGAAGGGCCTTGTGAAGCTAGAACTCGAAAATGAGCTAATCGAAGTGCAAGACGTACTGCAGATTCCAGACCTGGCAACCAACCTTCTTTCCGTAAGCAAGATTTGTCAGAAGGGATTGTCGGTGGTGTTCACCGCTGATGAATGCGAGGTACGCGAGAATGACGGAAACGTTATCGCTTTGGGAACACAAGTCGGTGGTCTGTACAAGTTGAACCGAAGATCCGAGGAGTCTTTGTTGACGGCAAGCACGGAAATTTGGCATAAACGGATGGGACACCTCAACTACCAAAGTCTGCGCAAGTTGACAACAATAGCGGATGGCATTGAATTGACAAAAGAAAAAGTTCCAGAGTGTATCGCATGCATTAAAGGTAAGCATGCTCGTAATCAGTTTCCTTCTAGTTCAACCAGAGTCGTTGGTGTGTTGGACCTAGTACATTCGGATCTGATTGGTCCGATAGAAGTTCCGTCGCTTGGTGGGAGTCGATTCGTCATGGCGTTCATCGATGATGCAACTCAGAAGGTATTCCTGTACTTCCTGGAAAAGAAGAACCAAGCATTTGAAGCATACAAGAAGTTCAAGTCCATGGCTGAGCGTCAAACTAACCGGAAGTTGAAGATTTTAAGGACTGATAACGGTACCGAGTATGTGAATGGAACTTTCCGGAGTAGTTTCGAGAAGGATGGAGTGTGTCATCAGAAAACTTGCCCCTATACTCCTCAGCAAAACGGTGTGGCGGAGAGAATGAATCGCACGCTCGTGGAGAAGGCACGAAGTATGCTCAACGACGCGTGTCTACCGAAGGTGTTTTGGGCGGAAGTGATAACGTTACCAACAGGAGTCCGTCAAGATCATTAGAAGCAATGACACCGGAAGAAGCGTGGACTGGAAGGAGACCTGATTTACGTCATCTGAAGGTGTTTGGATCAATGGCGCTTGTTCATGTTCCGAAGCAAAAACGCAAGAAGTTCGATGTGAAGTCACAAAAGGCAATCCTTGTCGGTTATGCAGAAGATTCCAAAGGATACAGGCTTTTCAATACGGTCAACCAAACAATATTCACCAGCAGAGACGTAATCGTGGTTGAAGAAGGTCAACCACAGAAACTGGTCGTGCAAGCAGATAACTTCGCATCCGTGGAATTCATGGAACTGTACACAATCGAGCACTCAATCGTGGATGGTGGTGAAGTCTCTGATGAAGCTGTAGATCTGGATCGTAGTTCGCAAAGCAGCGAAATTGATTTTGAATCTTTGGCTGGAGACAACGAACCTGCGCTCCCACCGCAAATTGAAAGACAAGCTGAAGAGCAGCAAGGGTTTAGGCGCAGCGGTCGGGAGCGCCGAATCCCAGGCAAATACAATGACTTTGTCAGTTATAATTCGTTTACTGGCGATGTTGTTTCCCTACAGTCTTTATCAGTGATCAATTATGTTAGTGGAACATTGCCTGATGATTGAGGAAGCGTTGAGCCGACCAGATCGTGACCAATGGCTTGCAGCAATGCGTGAGGAAATGAAGGCTCTCGAGGAAAACGAAACGTGGAATTTGGCGAATCTTCCACGAGACCGGAAACCTATTCGGAAGCAGTCCAGCCGGGTATGGAACAATCAGTTGGAGGGAATTTGGAAAATTTTGGGGTGGAAGTTAAAATTTTTGAAAAAAAGTTTAAGAAAAAGGAGGGGGGGGGTATATTTTGTTTTGGGCGAATCACGAGAGATCGGCAGAATGAAAAGTTGTCCATCGACCAGGAACAATACGTCGAGAGTATATTACGAAGATTCAACTTGGAAAATTGTAATCCAGTTTCAACTCCAGCTGAGGCGACCGTGAAGTTGGACAAATCGATGTCACCTGTCACACCGGCCGAGATCCTGGAAGCGAAACAAATTCCCTATCAAGAAGCGGTTGGCTGTTTAACTTATCTGGCACAAGCAACCAGACCAGATATTACCTACGCTGTTAATCAAGTAAGTCAGTTTTGCAGCAACCCTGGGCGCAGTCATTGGAACGCTGTGAAGAGGATTATACAAAATAACATACTCGAAGGATCATTCTGGAGAGCTAACTGCCTATACAGATGCGGATTGGGGAGGAGATATGGACTCAAGAAAATCGACTTCCGGACGGGTTCATCTTTATGGGAGGAGTAATATCCTGGAACGTGAAACGGCAGACAACAGTAGCACTTTCAACGTGTGAGGCTGAACATCTCGCTCTAGCGCGTACCATCCAAGAGGCTTTCTGGTGGAAGAACTTTCAGTCGCAATTGTTTGGAGAAACCACGATGCCCATTCGATGCGATAATCAATCCACCATCTGTGTCGCCCGAAACCAAGGGTACAATCCAAGAACAAAACACATGGACAGTCGGTACCATTTTGTGAAGGACGCTTTGGTTCAAGGAGCTGTAGAAGTGACCTATATACCTACCAAGGATCAGCCTGCAGATGGATTTACGAAGGCGTTGGTGAATCTGAAGATGCAAGCATTCAAGCAATTAATAGGAATCGAGGATTAGGGAGGAGTGTTGGCAAATCATAGTAATCCTCGATTCAATATACCTATGTTAGCAACTACACTTTGTTAGGAAAATAAAACTTCATTCGTTATCAACCACTCAAGCAGTACGGTTCGACTTTCATTCCATCACAAGTAATGTGTTTGCGCTTTATCGCGAGTGAATCGATGATTATTAGCAGTTTTGAAGTTCGATATAGACTATAAAGTCGCCTCATATCGGGGATTTTCATTATTGGCAGAGTGTGGAGTGAAAAAAAAGAAGACTAGTGCAATGTAGAGAACGGCCATTTGCTGGTCAGAAGCAGCAAACGAAAACAACGCGCATAGGCGGGTGAAAAGCTTGCACATAATTTTAGGTGCATTCACCACGGGGTGTAAAGGGTTTTGTTATGCAGGTTGCATATCTAACGGGCGGTTTAGCAACGTTAATTTTTGCGCACATTTAATCGCGAGTGTATGAAATTAAGTACGAATCAACGTCGAAAATTTTTATTTTTACGAATGAACAAGATAGTGTGATTGAGGAGGCGAACATGGGTGAGATCTATCCAACTATATAACAATTATAGCTATATAACAATAATCTTATTTTCAAATAATACTAAATACGTGCCTGGTTTGGAAATTTAAATTTCCAAATGTGGAAGTGTGTTGCAGTGCCCTTATCCAAATGATATCGGTAATGTTTACATGCGGGGCTTATTGTATGTGAAAGTAACCTCGGAATGGGCGTGACTCTCCAGACATTCTGAAATGGGTCCAGTCATATTTTGGCCTGATTTGGCATCATGTCATTACGCCAAGGACGCACTAGGGTGGTACAAAAGCCAAAATGTCTGTTTCGTGCTGAAAGACATGAATCCACAAAATTGCCCGGAGGCACGGCCAACCAAGTTTTTGTGGGTATTGACCAGAGTAAAGCTACGGAAATTCGTAAGACCAGCGGATGACATCGAAAGTTTTTAAAAAGATTGGACAAAAGTGGTGAAAATGGTGGGAAGTGCAACTGTGCAGAAGCTTATGGGTCATGTTCGAGGAAAAATGAGATGTCTCGGTTATAATTAAAGATTTTGATTGAAGAAGAGTAAAATATAATGTAAAACACCAGTGCTGATATAATTTGCCAAATTAAATTATTGAAATCTTAAAACAAAGCACATTTTAAATATTTTGAAAGTGTGCTTATATTTTCTGAAACAGTCTATATATCAAAACAACCGTGATAATATTTTACATATAACATTACATCATGTTCGTGTAGGCATACATACCAAGAGTATTATCATTTCACTATTTCATCTGGAATTGCTCTGATGGCCGGCATCGGTTCCGATTCTCTTGACTAAAGTTAGCTGGAAGGGAAAATTTCACTAACCTTTTGCCCCCCACTCTTTTGTCATATTCAATTAGAATTTATTGCTGAATTTGAAATTGGGTCATTACGTTGTTCCGAAATCACCCAAAGGTGCTATAACTCATCGGTTTGGCTCCCCCAAAGGAGAACGGGGGCGTCGAATTTACTGCCGATTTCGACTCGAGCTTGGCAGGGCAGGTCAGTGTCAACCGATTTCATAAATATCATTATTATGCAAATGCGAGCGGTTTTCCAACCTGCGCTGCGAATGTGCTCGGAAAATTTCACGGTACTCCATCTATTAGTAGGGTTGTTTGGATTTGCCATGGAATGTCTACTATCGGTGGAAAGTCGGGCAGGTTTTGGTGGCGTTGGGGGATGGCAACATGAATGATGATTTTCAAACGTTCCTGGTCTATGATAACTACTAAATAATTCTTCGTTGCGAGTCACGAGTTGGTCGTATGAAATATGCAATCATCTTGCCGCTTGATGAGGGAAGGACGAAATCAAAGGGAATCTCGGTTGTAGACTAAGTTGGATAAATATAGTCATGCAATGAGTTCAATTTGGATCCCTATATAAGACCGTCTCACTCTGTAATTTATTACAGTAATGCTGTGATCATATCATGAACCCTAATTAAAGAGAGGAACAAAAGTCGCCCTGAAACAAGCGAGAGACAGTTTCGTGCTAATTTAGTATTGTTGCACCGAAGTGCACAATAATTCGAAAGCTTAAGGACATACACGGCCGATATAAATTCTAGGTTAGAATAATTTTAACTTCAAGTGTTTGAAACTGTAAGTCTCAGCTATATCGAAACAAAAAGGATTCAAATTGCTAACCAAAGCATGCACGAAAGGAAGAATGCCCTTAAGATGGTGTTGTTCATCAACGATGCTGTGGCCCATTTCGTAGACCTTCATAGACATAGCGGAGTCAGTTCAACGATTGATCGTCAGCCCCCATTTTGTCGTATTTGGAGATTGCAATCTGATAGTTCATTTTACCGAAGGCCGCAGAGAGATCTAGAGAGTACTTTTTCAAACAGACAAACAAAGAGTAAACAAAGAGGGGAAGTAAGATTCAAACGACTTTGACGGCTGGAACGAACACATAGAAGATCACTGAAACCGGCAGCGGACATAGCTGAGCTAGGAGGGTCCAGGGCTTCTATACTGCTTTGTGACGTGCATGTCGATGCATGTTGATGATGAGCATGGGTGAGATGACAGGTGTGTAGTGAGCTGGCAGGAGTTGATAACGGTGGCCTACTGGAAGCATCAGCAGAAGGCTAAAATTAAAAGATTCATCAGGAAGAGTACGTTCTACAAAATGCGGGTACTTGCCTGAATTCGCAGCTAGGAGAACCTCTTCGTCAGAACCGACATCAGGACCGTGACGACTACGATGAACAATGAGAGCAAGGGCGGGACTGTGTCGAACTGAGAAAAGGTCTCCATGGTACTATCTACTGCGCGTCGCGGTTCAGTTATTGCTCTTCCATCTCCCGATGCCAACTGAACAGTTCTGGACGTACCGTTTCCAATCGGAGCAAGAGTCGGAGCTTGGGAAAGTTTCCAAAAATTTGCGGCTCTCGGCCACATTGATGAAGAGAGAGCTTTTCCCTTAAGATCTGCATTCAGTAACTAGCGCTTTGCTCAGTTTCTCTCATCAAGTTTCTCACCTCATGTATATCTTGGTCTACAGGGTGCGGCAGAAAATAATGCGAAAATTTGTTCTATTTCTTTCAAATCTCATTTTCAACTAATTCAAGCAATAATATCAACATTTTCGAATGCAGTTATCTTTATAAAGTCCTTTTAAACAAATTTATTCAATGTGTCCTCCATTTTTTTTAAAAAATCGGGGGGGGGGGAGGAGGTGTTGGGGGGGCATGTGTGGGGTGGGTGTGTTGGGTGGGGGGGTTTTTGGGGGTGGTTTTGTGGCGGGTGGGAAGATATATACGGGGGGGGGGGGGGGGCAGGGCAAATTTGGTTGTCTGTTGGGGGGGGGGGTCATAGGCGTAGCCAGGATTTCAAATAGGGGGGGGGGGGCGAGTTTTTTTTAGAGAGAGAGAGAGAGAGAGAGAGAGAGAGAGAGAGAGAGAGAGAGAGAATTACATCGTCTCCAACCAGTGGTTGCACATACTGAACAATTAACATTAACGGACACTTAACGGACAATACAACGCCCGGTGGACCAGTAGAGTAGGGTCATTTTCATGTTCCGACAGATGGAGCGGGAATGGAGCCCCATTTATGTGACATTACGCCTGAATGCGGGTGGATTATCTTCTCTACTCTCACCCAAAGTATTTGGCAATACCCGTCCGTTTCTTGCAACAAGATTAAACAATTCTAGGCTTGTTCTGGAATAAAAAAAAAACGATTTTAAAAACTTTCGATTTTTCCCATGTTTTTAAATCAAACCACATTGAATGCCAAACATTTAACGGGTCATGTTGGATTTTTGTATAGAATAACCACCGAATTTGTTTGCAGTTTGTACTGAAAATGTACTTTTCATCCGCGACCCTCTCACCCAAAGCAACACAGAAGAAACACCGTTTTTTACTCACCATGCTCACACCGTTTGAATAGATTATATTTTTTTAATGGTTGTTCAAATAATAAGTGATTAGCTTTTAACAAACATACATTTTGAGTTTTGGTGGTTTATAGCTTATGGTTTGTGTCCCCTTTGCTCACCTTTAGTATAATTATTTTATCTGATATTTTCTAAACAGGAACATCAAACATAACCTTTTAAAACGACGTAAGTAACAAATGTAAGCAAGCTGTGTTTTTTGTGCTGAATTGTTGCTACTTGCATTCTCAACACACGAGTAGTTAGTAAATAATTTAAGAAATTTTATTCATCAATGACGAAAAGAAATTCATATGCGTTCCAACAGCTATTCCTCAATATTTTAAAAATAATTTATATACACATCTGCATCTGCGTTTTGAAATTTGAACCGATTTTTTTTTTTTTTTTTTTATTTTTTTTTTGTGTCGGGGTTAAATCAATTCAACTTAGCAGAGCCAATTTTTATTTTTTTTTATATTTTTTATTTTAAAAATTATGGTGAGGGGAAAAAAACCATTTGCCGGCGGCGGGTTGGGGGTAATAAGAATTATAATTGTGGGGGGGGGGGGGGGGGGGGGGAGTGGGGGGTGTGTTAAACAAAGCTTTTTTTTTTTTAATTGTGGATAAAAAAAAACAACTATACAATTTTAGGTTTTCTTTTGACTTTAACATTTTTGAGAATGAGAAAAAAAAACACACACACAAACACAGAAAAAAAAAACTTAAAGTGAACATACAGGTTAAACTAACTACAATCTAAGACTAATGTTAGTCAAAAACACATAAATGAGTTTCATAAACTCCAGATCACGTATAGCCAAAATATCTCGAACCGGTACATTGGGTTGTCTACCTCGAGCCCGAAGGGAATCATAAAGCTCAGATCTGACTCCACGATGCTCAGCACATGACCAAATAATGTGATCTGCGTCCTGGTAACCTTGTCCACATTCACAGAGATTGCTGTCGCTCAGCCCAACACGGTATAAATGAGCGTTCAAAGAATAATGATTGGACATGAGGCGAGACATCACACGAATGAAGTCTCGACCCACATCCATCCCTCCAAACCAAGATTTCTTCGACACCTTTGGGATGATAGAATGTTGCCATCGCCCCAAATCTCCTTTACTCCATTTATACTGCCAGCTGACGAGTGACTGTTGACGAAAAATAGTAAAAAATTCATTAAAAGCGATTTGTCGATCATAAATATCGCCTTCTATAGCGCCCACCTTTGCCAGCGAGTCCGCTCTCTCATTGCCCAGAATTGAACAATGAGATGGGACCCATACAAAGGTGATGATAAAATAACGCGAAGATAAAGCACTTAGAAGCTCCTGTATTTTCATGAGAAAATACGAGGAGTGCTTTACCGGCCTCAAGGAGCGAATAGACTCTATAGAACTGAGACTATCCGTGAAAATGAAGTACTGATCCGGTGATAATGAGGCAACAATTTCTAGCGTAAAGTGTATTGCCGCTAATTCAGCGACATATACGGAACAAGGAGCTTGAAGTTTACGATTGGCGCTATAAATTTCATTAAATATACCAAAGCCTGCTGACTCCTCTATCAAAGATCCGTCAGTGAAGAACAATTTAGTGGAATCAACTTGGCCAAACTTTGCAGCAAATATCACCGGAGCAATCATAGGACGATGATGCTCTGGGATTCCATGAAGCTCCTGCTTCATGGATAAATCAAAATGAACCGAATTATCGAAATCGGAGAAGCAAATGTTCGGCGAAGGGCTGACATCCTGTGTTATGTACAGATGGTACAAAGTCATGAAGCGAGTTTGAGGATTCAACTCGAGAAGCTTCTCAAAATTTTCGATTACCTGGGGGTTCATTACTTCACACCTGGTGAGGAGCCGGAGAGATAACTCTGTAAACCGATCCGAGAGTGGCAACATGCCAGCCAGCACTTCAAGACTCATGATATGAGTCGAGTGCATGCAACCTAACGCGATAAGAAGACACCGATACTGAATACGTTCCAGTTTTATGATGTGCGACCGAGCCGCTGACTGAAAACAAAAACTACCGTATTCGATAACCGACAAAATCGTTGTCCGGTACAACGTTAGAAAATCTTGCGGATGCGCTCCCCACCAGGTCCCGGTAATTGTTCGAAGAAAGTTGACCCTCTGCTGGCACTTTCGCTTCAGATACTCAATGTGGGATCTCCAGGTGCACTTTGAATCGAACCAGACCCCAAGATATTTAAAGGACATTGAATGAGTTATCGGCTTACCCCGAATTTGAAGCTTCGGTTGTGCTGGGTTATGCTTCCTTGAAAAAACTACCAACTCAGTTTTCTCCGTAGAGAATTCGATACCTAGCTCTAGAGCCCAAGTAGACAAATTGTCTAAGGTATCCTGTAAAGGTCCTTGCAGATCGACCCCATTGGGTCCCGTGACAGACACTACGCCGTCATCCGCAAGTTGTCTCAAAGTACAGTTGTCATTTAGACAACTGTCAATGTCTTTGACATAAACATTATACAAAAGAGGGCTTAAACATGATCCCTGGGGGAGACCCATGTAGCTAAATCGGGAAGCTGTAGAGGTTCCATGAGAGAAGCTCATATGTTTCTTTGACAGCAAATTATACAAAAAATTATTCATTAATGGTGAAAAGCCACAAGCGTGGAGTTTATCTGATAGAACTTCAACAGATACTGAATCAAAAGCCCCCTTTATGTCCAAGAACACAGAAGCCATTTGCTCTTTTTTAGCAAAAGCTAACTGAATATCTGTGGAAAGCAACGCGAGACAGTCGTTCGTTCCCTTACCCCTACGGAAACCATATTGAGTATCTGAAAGCAGGTTATTCGTCTCAACCCATTTGTCCAGACGGAAGAGGATCATTTTCTCCAACAACTTTCGAATACAAGATAACATCGCGATGGGTCGATAGGAGTTATGGTCGGACGAGGGTTTACCAGGTTTTTGAATGGCAATAACTCTCACCCGTCTCCAGTCATCCGGTACAATGTTGAGTTCCAGAAACTGATTAAACAAGTACAACATGCGCCTCTTAGCGACGTCTGGGAGGTTCTTAAGCAAGTTGAACTTGATCCTATCAGCCCCTGGAGCCGTATTGCCACACGAAAGGAGTGCGAGAGAGAACTCTACCATTGAAAAAGGTTGGCTGTTCTCATCTATCGAATTCGTGGTTTCGCGAGGAATCATCCGTGCCGGCACAGAATCTGGACAAACTTTTCGCGCGAACTTGAGGATCCATTGGTCCGAGTAATCTTCGCTCTCGTTGTTCGTAGTTCGGTTACGCAATCTTCGCGCCGTGTTCCAAAGAGTACTCATCGACGTCTCGCGCGATAGCCCGTCCACGCATCTTCGCCAGTAACCGCGTTTCTTGGCCTTGATGAGACTCTTAAGTTCGCGTTCGAGAGCCGTGTATACTTCGAAGTGCTCAGGTATTCCACGTCTACGGAAAACTTTAAACGCGTCGGCCTTTTTACGGTAAACCTCGGTGCACTGTTGATCCCACCATGGAGAAGGAGGTTTCCTACGAAATGACGTTCCTGGAACTGGTCGAGTTTGAGCTTGAAGCGCGCTGTCTAAGATCAGGTTGGAGAGGAAGTTATATTCCTCCAGCGGTGGAAGCTCTTCTACCGTCGTTACGGCTTCCTCTACTGCTGTCCTGAACTTTGTCCAATCGATGTAACGGGTAAGATCATACGCGACGTTGATGGATTCCGACGGATTGAACCCGGTGGCAATCGAAATTTTTATGGGCAAATGATCACTACCGTGGGGATCTTGAATCACATCCCATGTGCAATCCAACGATAATGAATTCGAACAAAGCGTGAGGTCTAATCTACTGCCAATTGAGGATGGACCAGCCAAACGTGTTACTTCTCCATTGTTAAGAACTGTCATATTGAAGTTGTCACAGAGGTCATATAACAAGGACGACCGGTTGTCGTCGTACAGTTCTCCCCAGCCTGTACCGTGAGAGTTAAAATCTCCCATGATCAACCGCGGAGCAGGAAGAACCGAACAAATATCTGAAAGTTGTTTTTGGTTTATTGAGGCTCTAGGAGGAATATAAACGGAAGCAATGCAAAGGCTTTTATTTTTAATAACAGCCTGACATGCGACAACTTCAATACCTGGAATAGGAGGAAAATTCACTCTATAGAAGGAGTAGCACTTTTTGATCCCCAAAAGTACTCCTCCTCCACGTGAATCCTCACGATCAAGACGAATAATGTTGAAATCATGAAACGGAAGATCGATTTCGGGAGAGAGCCATGTTTCACATATAGCAAATGCATCACAACCGGTATTGTGAGCCAAAAATTTGAAAGATTCCAATTTAGGAACAAAACTTCGACAATTCCACTGCAGAACAGTGATCAAATCCCCGACCTCATTTGGAAAATTATCCATCGAAGGAAATGATAGCTGCAAGGAGGGGTCACTTAATTGTCAATTGCTTCAAGAAAGTCTTCACTGTGGGAAGCATTGCCAAAACAATGCTTTTGAGAGGGTCAGAAATTTCGAGGTACTTGAAGATACCTTCGACAATGTTATCAAATGAGAACAGCCCGCTTGAGGAGGGGGCTTCTGTTCTTAAAAGCGGGGCATCAGGGCTTTTGGATGTCCCCGGGAGAGATGGAAAGTCCTGGGTGTAGTTAGTACTACGAAAACCAGGAGGAATTGGATTTTCTTTTTTCCCACCTTTTTTTGAAGTAGGCATGCTGGTCTCGGGCTTCTTTTCAGCAACTTTCCGTGGGCGGACGCGTCTTCGCTTCCGTGGGGCACCTTCCGGAAAACTGCACGATGTTCCCTCTTCAGCCAAATCAAAGTCAGACTCGTCATCTGACAGAGGAGCAAAGGGATTTGTATTGGCATCGGGTGATGGTGTGGCTTTTTTCACCATTTCGGCGAAAGATTGCCTGGAACGTTGTTTTAGCGAGCGTTCCAATTTTTCCCCGTGTTGTTTGTACGCCGGGCACGATGAGAGAGCATGAGGAGGAGTTCCCTTACAGAAAGCGCATTTTGGTGTGCTGTCTGCACAGGCGCCATCCTCATGTTTCTCTCCGCAGTTGGAGCAGCGTGCCTTATTGCCGCAATGGGAGGTCGTATGTCCCATCTGCTGGCATTTTTGGCAGGTCATGACCCGAGGTACGAACAACCGCACAGGTAGTCGAAGTTTTCCCAACTCGACGCATTGAGGGAGGGCTGAGCCAGAGAAGGTCACACGAAACGAGTCTGACGGTGTAAACTTCTTTTCACCCTTAGTGATCGATACTGTGCCAAGTCTTATCACATCCAGTATCTTCACTGGAGAAAGCAGGTGGTTCTTAAATCGACCAACCCTCTGTTTCAGCAGGATCTCAGGGTTCACACTCGTTTCGGTGACCACACCTTCAATTTCAATACCCCGAGCTGGGATATACACCCGATACTCGAGTGTAAAAAGCTGAGAGACAGCAATCTCGTTAGCTTGCTTAAGGTTGGACACAACGACCCGAAGTTTATTCGGTCTCACTTTTATTATCTCGGTCACGGCCGAGAATCGCTTCGTCAGGTCGTTGGAGATCTGATATACATTAAGAGGTTTCGTTTTGGGCTGAAAGAAGACAACCCATGGACCAGCTGAACCATCTGGATAAGCACGTGATCGGGTAACCTTATGAGCTACCCCATCATTTCGCGCCATAGATGATTCGTCTTCCGACAAATCATCCATGGCTCTCACGTGGGAGTTTATGACGCTCAAACCCTCACGCAATTAAAAATAATCGAACACAGAAAAACAAACTAAAGCTAAAAACACTCTCTCACACACACACGCACTCACTCAAAATTAAATTATAATGTATTCAGGAGAAACAAAAACTTATCTTATATGTATCACTGATCTGCTGCAGCCAGTCAACGAATGTGCTGCTGCTGCCGAGCGACGATGTGTGGCCGCTTGTACGGGCTAGATGTGGAGCTCAGCGATGATGAAAATGATGACGATGATGAAGACGCTGGTCGGTGGTGGTTGGCAGATGAACGATTGCACGCTACACACGATGGACTGCTGGTGTGCGTGCCGTGAATAGATGCGGAGCAATATGGCTATTCGATTGCTAATTGCAATTAATAGCGTCGTTGCACTGATTAACACACGTTTTCTTCTTCAGAAAAAGCAAAACTCGATATCAACTGCGATGACGACACTATCGAGAGAAAAAAAAACTGCACTTGGAAACCACGCGTGACAAACTTCCAAAGCAACGGAGAGCGTACACAACGAACCGCACCGTTCGCTTGTTCACTGGACAAATGCCATTTGAACCGATTTATCTGATATGATCCAACTGAAACACGTTCTGTCGAAACACGGTATATGTAGCAATCATGTGTATCTGAGTAGTATGAAACCAAAACGGTGTATCATTGAATTACATTAAAATTGTTGTTCAAATTCGAGAAATACAACCATTTTGCATATTTTTCTATTCGTGGTTATTTCAGCTGCATGAAAAAACATTCGTTTTGTTTTGTTTGCTTGTTTTTTTTTTAATTACATGCTGGAAAATATTATACTTACTTTTGAAAAACTTTCGAATGTCCATTTATGGTACTTCTGGATAAAATGAATCAAATAACTGCTGTAGACTGCTTATAATTAAAAAAAAAACCGTATGTATTTTACCCGATGATTCGTTTTGTTATGAAGGTTCTTCTGTTTATAAACACGCGCAGAACCATCGCTTATTCTTCCGGTCTTCCTCTAAACTCTCCACCGATTGCTTGTCGATCGGCCAAACTTGGAAGACATCTGCATGGAGTTGTCTCAAATTATAATAATCCGTCCAATCTATCACAAAACGTTGCGATTGGTTGAGCGGACTGGAGATAATGAAATCCATTTGTATAAGGCCAAGTCTCTCCCGGTTGGTATTAAACCGATGAGCATGGATATCAATAGAAACATAAAGTTACCAGAAGGCACAAAATGCATCTACGGACTCTTATTTTTACGAAATCCCTCAATTTCAATTTTTAATGGATTAGCATAGATTGTTCATTAGACACTTCAACTTGATTGATACAGTTATTAGTTACAGCAGTGCAATAGATTGTAGAATACAGTAGTAAAAATTGTAAGTTACGAAAAAAGAGTTTGGTTCGAGCATCGGCTGTGGAAGGTTGTGTCGATGCTTTATTACGCACTATTTTCCTATCGAGCATGGCGCGTTTCGTGTTGTTTCGGTTATCTATAATTCGGTGTAACGAGTGATCGAGTGAGCACAGTAAGAGAACAACAAAGCGTCTCTCAAGCGTTCATAAAATTATCCTTGTTTTCCTAACGGAAAACCACCATCACACTTTGTGAGTGGCTCCAATAGCATCCTTATTATTGGTTCAACTCAGATCAAATCGGATTTCCAACATTATAAAAAAATCACCTTGTTTTTCCGATGAAAAAACACCATTACGCTTTGTGTGTGGCCCCAATAGCATCCTTACTGTTGTAATCGGTTCGAATCAGAAATCGGTACTAGTATTTAAATATTTTACTAAACGAAGCGTGAATTCAGCTTATTGTTTACCAAAACGAACCCTGCTGCCAACCAATCTTGTCATCCAAAATCCCAGTGATTTCTCGTGGAAGTCTCGGCTTCCAATAAAACGTCCAAATAAACGTTAACGCATTCCTACCCTTTCCTTATTTGACCTGCATTCGGGCGAGGACAGCGCCGGTATTGCCTTAGTTTGGGATCACCAGTTTTACACATTGAGCATGTTTGCATCATCTGTTGATCTTCTGAGTAATAACAGCTGAACTGGCAGTAACGGAATAACAACTTCGGGCGGTCAATCATGCTCATTATCCTGCTCATGCTCATAAAAACGGATAAATTATTTGAATAGGATAAGACAACTGAAACTTCTCGCCCTGACTAGCTTGCTGTTCTGCTTCTCACACGCTGACTCAAACTGTAAGATATGATCAACATATATTCTCAATAATACGAAACTACAGTACCCTAAAACGGGGAAAGCGGGGTAACGGGGTGGTTTGACCCATGCCATGAATAGTTCAAATAAATATTTTTCGTTGATACTTTTTCTAACTATCAACTGTGTTTCTTAATCTAGTATTATTTGGCTTCTGAAAGCTATAGCATAGGTTTGAATATTCAGTTTTTTGATTAACCAAGAACTGAACATTGAGCATAGCTTCTTCAACTTTCAGCTAGCGGGGAAAAAAATCAATCAATGCTTATCTAATAGCTAACATTACAGATTAAGAGATATTTCCCTAGTAGCACATTTGTTTCAACCCAGTAAAGGTGACTGCTCTGTGACTTAATTAAGTCACAATAGAGCTGCTGAAACCAGTTTTGACTGTTGTGTGCTGCTTGGGGTTTTTAGATACTTTAGGCTACATAGGTTGGGTTCTAGGTTAAAGGAAAAATATTGTAATAAAATTGTTACTCGTAACTATTTAAAAACTATTATATAATTACAACTTTTTTCTCATGGATGTCAATTTTTTACGCTTTTTTGCTACAACTTGTTACAAAATAGAGGCAACTTCGCGTAATTTGGCTTTTTTATTTAGGCAAAGGAGCAATCTGACAAACATCCCAAGCAACACAAAATCGTCATATTTGGTTACAGTGACTTGATTGTGACTTAATTTAGTAGTATTGGAGTAACATCAACTGTATTGCAACAAGTTACCTTGCAACCTTCTAGAGATAAAAAATAAATAATAATATATTGAAACAAATAATAAAATTCTAAAAATAAAATCAAAACTTAGGGGGGGGGGCAACGCCCCCCCCCCTGCCCCCCTCTGGCTACGCCTATGAGAGGCCCTCTCAACCATCGTAGAAAATACAACCGGGGCCGTATCATAATTAAGAGCCACCAAATGCTTTCTAGAGAGTGTACAATAGAATTGTCTTGGCCCTTTTCAGGACTGACTTAAATCAATTACCGGATGGCCCTGACGTGTATGGGAATAAGATTGCTGCGTAGTCCTACGTCACCTTTGCGCACAACCCCATTGGGCTGTACCTTGTAGTTTTTTCCTTCTTCAACAAGGAAAGCAATCTCTTGGAACGAGTCACTCGTAGTTCCTTGACCCGGTCCGTAATCAAGTGGCATTTCACTCTGGCTCTGGAAGATGCATGCAGGTCTTCTTTGATGATTCTCCGCATTGATTTCTCCGAAATATTGGCTTCCTTTGCAAGTTTTCTTATGGAACGCACCGGGTTGCGAGCAATTTTTGCATGTACCGATTTGATCACGTTCGGCGTGCGTTCAAAGCGCGGACGTCCGCTTCCCGGCTTCCACTGCTTAGGACCATCCTGCAGGGACTTTTTTATGCGGTAAACTGTTGCCAAATGGCACCCTACCACCTTCGCAATCTCTTTCGGCTCCTTCTGGGCGAGCAACAAACTGGTGATCACTTCTTTCGCGAACATTTTGACGAATTTGCAATAAAACAAATAGAATGTTTGGATGCAGCACTTGAAAGTAAACATAAACAAATACACTTTCGACAGAAATTAGTCACTAGCTACACGAATTAACCCAATACTCATGTTTGAACATTTTCGCATTATTTTCTGCCGCACCCTGTATGCTTGAAATGTCAAAAAAAGGTTGTACGGAATCAAATTGCACCACTTTTAAATGGCTGTAACTTTTTACCCGTTGGATATTTTCTATTTAAATTTTGGGTGGAATTAGTTCAATATGTATTCGTTTACGCTGTGTAACTTTCCCTAGCAGATGTGCAATCGTTGCGAAGATGGAGTCGGAAGGACAGCAGCGGCGCAAAGAAATTTTGCGCACGTACCTTGAAAATCCGGATCTTTCTCATCGTGCCATCAGCAGGATATGTCGGAAACCTCGTCAGGTACATCTTCTTTCAGCTCCAACTGCTGTAGATGTGGTGAACCTCTTCACCAGAGTTCGTTAACCAATAAGTCTACCGGAGATGCGCCTCTCGAAATCACGTCGGTCGGGTTACTTTCCGATCGAATATAATTGCACTGATAACGATTAGTCAGTTCCACGATTGTTGCCACCCGATTCGAGACAAATTGATTCAATGCTGATGGTGACTTTTTGAGCCAACATAATAATATAGAGCTATAGCACCACAACTTCACATCATCGAAACTAATTTGCATTGAAGTTGCCACTTTCGCTGTCAAGTCCGCCAGTAGTTTCGCTCCGCATAATTCAAGCCGTGGAATCGTCATCGGTTTTATTGGAGCCACTCTTGATTTGCTTGCGACTAGGTTCACACTAATCGTTCCATCTGCTGCGACACACCTGATATACATGACCGCTCCGTAGGCCCGCATCGAAGCGTCTGAAAATCCATGCAACTCGATTCGAACTGTGTTTTTGGGAATCACACAGCGCTGTTTGCGCATTTCGTCGACGACAGTCAGTTGTTGCCTGAACGTGCTCCACTCCTGCAGTAATTCCTCCGGTAACTCTTCATTCCAGTTCAAACCCAGACGCCATATATGCTGCATCACCATCTTAGCTGTTATTATTATTGGTCCCAGGAATAGAATAGACGACCGATGTCAGACAGTACCATGCGCTTTGTCAATGAAGAATGTTCACTGATCGGTTGAACGAAGCATGCAAAATAATCCTTAATCGGGTTCCAAATCAGGCCCAGTGTTCTTATCGTGTTGTTGATTTCAGTAGCCTCAAAACTAACGAACTTTTCTTGCAGGTCGTCTGGAATTGCCTGCAATACTTCGGGAACGTTTGAACAGAATTTGCGGACACCAAATCCTCCTCGTTCTAATAGTGACGTTAGCTCGTAGCATATCTTCAGCACTTCCTCCGCTGATTTTCCACCAGTTAGGAAATCGTTGATGTATCTGTCGTACCGGATCACCTGTGTGTAGAATATACCAGATAAGAATAATAAAATAAAACCATTTTGGGAACCCTACCTTACACTCTGTGGAAACGCATGATTCACATGGGAAAAAAAATATCATTGCATGTGATTGTTGGTGATTGGTCGACGGTGAAAAGAGACAATTCTGCAGCTATAAATATGAGCCATCTGCACTCCCCAGCTCATTCTAGTGACTACATTTGACGAGTAAGCATCAGCAGGAAAATGGAGCAGCAGCCGAAAGAAAAGAAAATAGACGCCGAGCAACAGCAAAGGGCCGAGCTGGTCGCTGCAATCGACCGCTTCAAGCGGCGGGCGCCGAAGAGGATTCCGGTTGAAGACGAGCAGCAACCTGGCAGATACGTGAAGCCGTTACCCCCGGTTCACGACACTGTGCAGCCAATGGGAAATCCTTGCCTTCATCCGTGGCCAACTGAATCAACGCTCCGGGGGCTTGGTGCGGCTTCAAATGGTGGGTTGACAACTTCGAAGGGGGGGGGAACCCCCCCCCCCTCCCCCCAAGTTTCTACCCCCCCCCCCCCCGGGGATTTTATTAGCAAAAAACTGCCCGCTGAAACATGGAGAGGCTGGTTGGCGCGGCCTGGGGAATGTTGTCAATCTGTCAATAGCGAGGTGAGGGGGTGCGACTGAAGATCTTATACGTTTAAATCATATTGTATATTTTTTTTTTTCTTTTTTTTAATAATTTCAGCACGCTTTGGAATCATCTTTGCATTCTAAAACTAATGTAAGAGCCTGGAGCAACATGCCAGGCATCAAAGGCGGAATTTGTATCTCAGCATTTCAGCATACCATTTTATCTAAAATTACACTTCTGAACTTCAACTATTATATTCATAAAAGGCTGGCATGTGCTTATACGTAATGTGGGATTATATTTTAATGTTGTGTTTGTGGTATTATGGTAAGATAAGCCATTTCTTTCAGAAATTATCCCACCGGACTCTTCGTTCACTCTATCTTTGAAATGTTGCTAGAACAGTATAAAAAAATATTACAAATATTACAATGTTTTATAATATAATATCTTTTATTGAAATTTTATCTTTTATATTTCGAATGATCTATTCTGTTTTCAGCTTTCCCAGGACTAGTAGGATATTGATACATATCTAACTTTTATTTATTTTTCAGTAACAATCCATTCAAGTTTGAAATTTGAATAAATTAGCATTTTTGTCTATAATGGTATCTTAATTTGTTGTGTACAAAATATATTATATATTAAATAACATATAACGGGGAAAGAAAGAGACCATCAGGGCACCCAAGTAAAACGATTTGGATAGGGAGCATGGGACTGCCTCCTCCCTATTGTTAACATTTCGTGGAACGAGGGCGGCTCTTCGACCCCATCTATTGGGTTTATTCTGTCAATCGAGGGCTCGATTCTAGTGCTGTGAGTGTGAACTTGCTTTTGGAAGGAGATTCTCTTCCCTATAATCGCGGGTTTCGCGTAAGTGTCTCTGCTTACGGGCCCGCCCAAACGTTTTTGGCCCTTCATACAGGAGCTATGGAAAATTTCCTTGCTGCAATAGATGGTAGTATTACATCATCATCATCATCATTAAAAACTATAAATTCCTACTTGATCGGTAGGTTGTCAATTGTTGTTGTGTCGTGTAGTGTGTAGGTATGTTTTGAAGGTGAAAAGGTTTTGAAAAAACATCTATGAATATCAATTAAGTAAGGTAGTTTATTGTTATTGTGTTGTCTGGTGTGTTGTTTTTGGGATGAAGGTAGGGAAGCGGAACCTATGCTCACCATAGTACATATATGCATAACATTCTGCGGTCATTCAAATTCAAAAGTAAAAAAAATTTAGCTTCTTCAACTAAAGAAAGGCGGAACCAAAAAAAATAAATTCTGGGAAAAAAAAATAATTTTTAATATAAATTAAAAATACAAAAAAACACCAAGAGCAAAAAATTTTTATAAAATAATAATAAGCAATTTTTTCACCAAAATTTCTATTTTTTTTTTTAATATTAATGATTATGAAAGGAAGCGTAACTGTTGTTTTTTTGTTCGGTGAGATTGTAGATTACTAATAATGATGTATTATCTAATAGTAGTATTCAAAACACGTTTTGTGCATCTCGTCAAGTATTTGTATAGTTAACTGTGATGAAGTAGGGTTTTGGAAGTCAACCAAGCCGGTCGCGTTTTCTGATCGTTAAAAAAAATAGTCGTGATCCGTGAATTTTGTAAGCAGAACAAAAAACTGTCGCAGTTGCTGGGCGATATGTTCGGACTCACGGACAATGCGTGAGCGATGCCCACTAGTGTCGAGCTCTGGACACCGTGTTGACTGTTGCCGAGGATCAACTGCTGGAGGAGAGCTACCCTTGGTTGATCTCGGTGGCGGGTGCCGTGCAAGGATCGAGTCACTTTCAGATCAACTTCGCTCGCTGTATGTATATATGTATGTGTGCATGTGCGTATATGTGTAAGTGTTTATGAATGAATGAGAGGATGAACGTGATTTTCCAACTCCGGCTCGATATTGGTAAGTAATACTTCCAGTCATTCAATTTCAATCAAAGGTAAACTATATTGAACATATATAACCGTTCCACAAATATTGAAACTCGCCAATTCTTTGAACGTATATGAAGGTTGTTTGGGTTTTCACCTCTTTCTTCAATAGATGTTAAGACAATCATCATTTTTTCAAACAGTTGTAAAGACGTGGCGCGCAGAGAGAAGTGGGTCTACGACACATTTTTGGCGAAATGTTTAGTGGAAGTTGATAGGCTTATCTCGCTAACTACCTCAACGCTAAACTCTTAGAAAAATCGTGTAAATTTACGTCTATTTGGATGCACATAGAAGGAGCGGCCCGTTCGATTGAAATTAGCGTCTGTTCTTAAATTTACATGACCACAAAAATTTGAATGATCACTTACACGACATGACGTGGATATAGGTTGAGGAACATAAAATGATGTTTCCAAATGCTGCTACTGTAAATGCAAAATCAAATGATTTTTTATGCCCGTTTAGATCCCAAAGATCTAGTTTTAATAACCATGGGAAAAAATCAGAATGCGGCAATAAAATTTAATAAATAAAAAAGGTCCACAATGTTGTCGTAGTAAAATTTAGCTTAATCTTATCCTGTAGGATTCATTTTGTCCCTTCATATCCAAATTTTTGAGAACATATGAAATTAAATAATGCAAAATCCGGACGTTCGTCTTAAAATATTTTGAGGATGCTTAGCTGTTGCCATGTTCGGATTTAATAATATTACACGCGAATGAACTATGTGCTTAACGCTGTGTACCCGTGTATCACTGACAAAAAACGTATTCCTACACCAATTTTCGAGCATAGCAAAAAGTAATCATGTTACAATCTTTCATGGAAGAGAGCGAATTTGAACATGTCACCTGTCGTGACGCGTGGAACCGTCTGCGTTAAAAATATTACAACACAAAAGACGAAGATCAAGTAAATTTAAGGCTTTCAAATCCCAGTATTCAGTCTTGTGGCTAATTATCAATGCTTTACGGTTTAGGATTTAGATAACCAAATATTATCCAAGAAGCTGTTGTAATTGAAGAATTCAGACGTGATTTTGGGTTTGACAGTATTTTTTTTTTTTTTGGCTTCATTCTGACAAGTTCTCTTTCACTACCCGTTCTTATATTTTCAGACATTCTTCTCTTTTCAGAGAGCGAGTAATGGCGCTATAACCATAAGCCACAGAGAACTAGGGCTATAGTTAATGCTAAAGCCCCAACCGTTTGAAGAGAAATGGAGCATCACTTAACCTTCGTAGACTAGATGCTCCCAACGACCTTTTTTGAATAATTTTTTTTTTTCTGAACACCAAACAGGGCATTCTGTTCAACTATTCTCTCCGACTATTCATTTCCATTTTCCTTTGATATCTACTGAAGGCTACGTGGGTTCCCGTGTCTTCTTAAGGTTGATACAAAATACTTCCTATCACCAACGGTTGCATGGACGTGGCCAGGTGAGCGATCGAGGAGTTTCTTCGTGGTGATTATTGTGTGAAAAAACGTATCAGTAACTGGTTTCGTTTCATGGTGGCATGCAATGTCTTCAACGAATTATTCCTCATCGTAGCTCCATCCACGAGGTGTGCAAACGTCAATGCTAATGCTAATGCTAATGCTAACTTCTTACCTTTGCACTACAAATTCGTCGTATTGATCTAACCGTACTAGGGAATATACTCGAGCCAGACTCCAAGTTTTCTCTTCAATTGCACTATATCCTCACACATTTTCGTTGCGTGATTGCACAAACCATGAAAATCACGCTTCTTATTACATTGGCCACGAAGATTTAGGAAGGGGAAGGGGGGGATATGTGGGGGATTTTTTGGGGGGGGCTAAATTTGTGGGAGTGGGGGACACTACAAAAATGTCATGTAAATTTCTGTCCGTCAGACCGACACATGCAAGCGTCCTTTGGCACATAAGAATGAGTTGAAAGAGTATAGGGGGAGGATCAATACTTTTTGGGGGGCACGCCCGTGAACTATTTAATGAGAAAATAAAAAATTGAGGGGGGTTCAATCAAACACATCTTTCGTCGAATTGCGTATGTGTCAGTTTCAGGAGACATAATTTTATGGGGGGGTGCACGAAATCTTTGTTTACTTTCCCCGACTTTTTACAAACATGGATTACGTCTCGTGTAAAATTCATAATTTTGGTTTTTTTTATGTTGGTGAGAGAGAGTTGGGCTTTATAAGTGTGGAGTGTGCGTGTTCATCATTATAGGCTTCTTTGCGTTATGGTGGTCTTGCTGTCATATTCTCATAGGTACCACCCTTTTATTTTGTCTTGGTTAAGGCTACCGGCCATTGGGTTTGCTTTTGTTGCGTGTTGTGTTCGTGATAATTTGTTTTTGGCCTGGTTGATTTGTGTCTCAAATCGTGTCGTTGTCTTCAGCGCACTTATGAAACGGCTCGTGAAAAATAAGTGCCCCGAAGACATCGACACGATTGTATGCAAACCAGCACTTTCGTTAACGGTTCTGCACTTAAAATTAATTCCGAAACAGTAGGGTGCAAAGTGCGCAATATAACCTGTAGAGTTTCGAATTTGGGAATGATTGCGCTTCGATTTTTGGGTATGAATCTTAAAACACCACTTTATTAGTTCGACTGACAATATGCGACGATTTTCGGTTCGATGATATCGACTGTTTATTTCCAACTAAAAACTTAGCTCTGCTGCCTATTGGGTTTTATCGATCAGCGGTAAGATGGGTTTAAAGATATCCACTGATAACGATCGGCTACCCGATCGGATGCTGCGATAGATAAATCGTACAGTCATTTGGTAGAAGAGAGACAACTACTGATAAGAGATTCAAGCAGTAAAGTCTGTCCATAGATGAGGCTACATTTACTTGGTGTTATAAGTTATAAGTGCTGAAAGTGTTTAATGACCAGCTAGCGATGACTCGCAACCTCTTTTTTGTCTCTTTTCGGCATTCGTTCAGGGATTGATGCCAAAAAGAGTTAGCATGATACTCCGAGTTAGTTCGAGTTGGTCATTTAACAGACCCATTGTTTTATGTGTACTTGTGCTACAGCGTTATAGACGATTAAACGACCTAATTTAATCTCATACAAAAATAAATGTAAACAATGTTCGCAAATAACTGACACTTTCTGAGGGCCAGGCGATGGCTAGATAGGGCGTACCAAAAGAGTGAAAGAGGTAGATCAAAAGTGCTGACGTCAAGGTGCAAGCGTTTATTGAGGTTATTACGTTCAAATGGATTAGTGTTTGTTGTGTAGATGTGGTAGTGATCCTCTCCAATGTTTTCCTTTAAAACTAAACGTCAAGCATACACGCTCGCAATGAATGTTGGGTAATATGTGAATTTACATACAAGGTTTTGAACAATACGAATTGATGTGTACATTGTTTTTATGTATTAGAATTTTAAGGAAAATAAAAGGGTGCTTGCACTGTATCTGCAAGACGCCAGTGCGCGTGCAGTAAACGTCACTAATATTCATTGAACTTACTCTTTGATGTAAGATGAATAAGAGCGGCGAAGACATCGGCACCTGGGAGGAAGAAACAGATACGAAACATGTGAACGTCAAAACGAGCCGATAGTTTGCTGTCACTGCCTATCAAAGCGAGTCGAGAATCTAAACAACGAAAAAAGCTTTGAAGAACTTGGGAAAACAATGCAACAAACAAAATCGATTTAGTTCCTTTTAAGCTATTACTAAAAAGGTTAATACAAGTTTTATCCTCCAAATCTGTCGCAAAGATGTGATTTCTGACACAGTTTTCGCAACAGATATTGACGGATTCCTTGAACATGATACATCGCTTGGCTGTTGTAAAGTTCCCAAATGCACGTTTTCACGAAATTCCACGCGGCGCTAAACGAACAACCGCGTCTCACGAAACGTCGCAATGTAATCTCCCATAAGGATGGAGTAAACAGAGGAACACCGCGTGGAGTTTTGAGCAAATGCGTCAATACGAAGTTGGCGAGAAGCAGAGACCGAAATTTTCGCCTTCTTGAGAAGAGAAACGTCCTTTTTCACCCGCTTGGAGAAATAGATGAGATTGTGAGAAGCGAGAGACTATTATACGCTCGCGACAGTTTTCGCGAGAAAAGCAACGGCGATTTATAATTTTCGGAAAGCATGAGTAGCTGATAAATCGTTTCTTTTTCAGTGAATTCTAGATGCCGATAATTATTTTTTACTTACTTTTTGACACCAGAAAATGCACCAGTCTTCATTTAACATTTATGGTCCATGCACCAGTTTTTCATTTAGGGTCCATGGCGGTAACAGTGTGCACCGGCTTTGCCTTATTTTCGGTTTTTGCTCCTCGTATACGATCTAGGTAGCATGTTTTCAGTGAAAAATGTGACATGAGAGACTATTTTCGTTGAATTTTGGAGAGAGATATTTTCGGATATGGAAGAGAGGGGAATAAATAATTGGGGGAAAAAAGGGAGAGAAAATGGGGGGGGGGCTCAAAAAAAAAGGGGGAGAGAGAAAGTTGGTTCCACCGAGGGGAGGGTTTGGTGTGGGGAGAGAAGGCCTGGGGGGTTGTGCGGCTGCGGCGGCAGCAATATGGTTTTTGGTTGGGGGGCAGGTGCGATTTGTCTTTTGTCTTGTTTTATTCTCTTGTTAGGCTGTGAACCATTTGGCGAAATTTTTTAACTTTTGGTTAAAATTTGACAGTTCGATAGTAATTTCCCCTCCGGTTGAAAATAACCCAGCTCTGGAGCATGGTTAATTTTGACAGCTCGATAGTTAATTGTAGATCCCAAAGAGATTTGACAGCGAGCTCTATTTCTAGTCGAATATGTTAAAAGGACGTGTATGCCAAAATGTAAAGATGTAAACATCAGATGTTTTTACAATTGTGAATAAATTTATTTACATGCAATGGATTTTAACCTGGGTTTAATCACATTTCATGAGGTGTGCTAATAGAATAAGGTACCGAATTACGTAATTCAAATTTAAATCACATTTAATCACATTTAATTTTTTTCAAATACAGAATCTTTTTGAAACAAAAAACAAAACAGTTGCGACCATCAATTTATTTCATTGAAACTAAAAAAAAATAATGTTGCGGTTATAATTGATATTTTATACATGAAGAATTTTGTTTTTGTTTTAAATATTTTAAATGTCAATTTAACCAGATTGTGTTTTGTTTCGAAATAATGCAAATGATTTTGATTTGGTTTAATTTTTATTCAACATAAGAATGAATTGACAAAGAGTCCAGCTGCGGATAAGTTGAGCTTGTCCAATGATTCTGTTGACGATAACGATGGATAACAATTTTGAATGAAAGAGCATTAATCTAAAAAACATCGGAAATATTGAAAACCTACACATACTGTTGAAACTAATTTTTTTTCTTAGCATTTGGTTTTGAAACAACAATCAGAATTGTTGAAGCAACAAAAAAAAAGTATTGAATTTTAAAATACAAATATTTGAAGTTTCAAAACAGTTCAATAATTTTATTTTTTAAATCAAAGAGGTCAATTTTCTCTGCGTGTAGTATCACGATGATGGTACAGAAGAGGAGTTCCCCTTTACAATAGAAGTGTTACTTGAGTGAGCTAGCATTTTCAAGAAATTTGTGGAAGAAACCATTGTTCACGTTTGCGACATTGGCCCTTATGAAAACTCCATGTCGAATTCCAAATAACTATGCATCTGTCCAAATTTCAAATGGGTCGTATTCATAGTTAATTTTTATCTATTTGATTGGAAATAACCAACGAACTGTCAAATTTTAACCAAAAGTTAAAAAAATTCGCCAAATGGTTCACAGCCTTACTAGTCGACACAAGCCAAATGTCAAATCCTTTGATCGCTTCCTGATAGTGAGATTGATTGTGGTGGCCATTACAGCTCTTAAAAGCCTGGATAAAACAGTTACGCCATTATTTTAAATTGATACCAAAGTTCCAATGTTGCCCACTAAATACCATCTGGTGGGTTTTCTCAGTTGCTTTAATTTTATACGGCGCATTGAAATTTTCTTAAAGATTGATAAAGCTATGTGCTACATTTTATGTGTACTATGTAGAGCTTCCTCCCATACGTCGTCCTAGGAAAAATCGAATGACTAATCTTCCCGAAACTGTTTTGTTGGCACTTTCGGCTTGCAGAACCATAATTTTACAACCTCCGTCAACAAAAGAGCTTCGTCAGTACAACAATAATGAACCTGGCGTTACTTCAATTAGCTGTTTATGGCGTTTTATTTCACGTTGCCAATTGGCTTACAATCGGGGAAAGAGGAAGCTTGTAAATCGCAAAAAGTGCTGACGTAATTGTTACACGACATCGTAATTGATAGCGGTTCGAGGTAATCTTTTGATATAATGAAGCATAATATACGCCTACATCTTGTTTTCATCTGGAATAAACTGATTTCTGCCAATTGAATCTGGCTATCAATGTGGTAGTATGCCCTAGAACTTTACAGAAAGAGTGATAGGTTAATTGAAAACTGATACCAAAGCGGAAAACTTCAAGTGCTGTTACCCATCAGAGGTGGGGTAATTTAAAGCTATCATTGATAAATTGAGTGTGAAATTGGATGAATGGATCTACAGTGTTAGCTAATCCGACGTGTTGAACTTGAAATTTCTTGCAAATAATGTATCATGGCTCACATAACAAGTGAAGGTGGCTGGAGTTCATCGGGTTTTATCAGGGCATTTTCCAAGTTAAGGTGGTTTTAATTCATTTACAGTTCTTAAGAGTGATTAAAGAACACTTGAAGAAACCTCCATAAAACTACATCATTTATAAGTGTAATTCACCTTATCAGTAGTTTTATAAGATACTTGATCCCCCTCTCAAGACATCGTTTCGCAACTTGCATAAAACCTGATAAAAGTTTTGTAAAAGTTTTATGACATTCTTCTTTAAGATGAATGTATCTTGGAAATGCTGCCATAAAACTCTCTTAGAACCATTTGATTTTAAATAAGAGCACATATTCTTGAGGAAGAACATTATGTGAAAAATAAACAAACTGTCACAATGGACGCCCACAGGTGGAAGAAATTAAAAACTAGCGGATCGTTCAAGCGGAAATTCAATAAAAACCTATTCAATATATTGAACACTCCTTCATCTCAGCCACCAACGACATTTTTTTTACCATTCCATTGGATTCGCAGCCTATTGAGACTAACTTATCAAAAGGGTCTATGCGTTATGCGTAAAACGAATAAAATAAAATGGTGCAATGTGTCACCAGTTGAAAACTGAAATGCATAACTCATGATATTTGATTTTATGCCAGTTGTGCAAGTTAAACCTAACGTCTCAGGTAGTGCGTTATATGGCGCACCACCGTGGAAATACAGCGAAGTACTTTTGACGTAAGGTTTAATGTGCACTACGATTATAAAATGTGATGTTAATGTTGAAATCTTCTGAGTCGTGCATTTCAGTTCCCAATAGGCTACACAATATTTATACTGGTTGCAAATAAAAATTAGTATATCATCTGAGCGAAAATCGATTTTTCCCATGATCCGCACGTTTAATCCAAAGTCGGAAGTAGTGCGCTGGAATCGCTCAGTAATCCACTACACCGTGCACTTTTTCCAACGCTAGGTTCAACGTACAGATCAAGAGAAAAATCATCTTTCGCTCGACTGATGTTTCAGCCATCGACGCAATATTATTATCTGTTCTTCTTCCCAAATCCATTGTTAGCATATTCAAGTTAGAGTTTTTTTTTATGTTTGAATCGACTTACGCTGGTGATTAAAAACAATAAATTATAAGCTGTAATTATGAACAACAATTATGCATAGGCACTTTTGATTTGAACGTTCACATTTTCTTTGTTTATGATGTGCCTTCTCCACACTAGTTTTATGGCTATCTTACGAAAGACTTGTTTACCTTGAGCAATTCAAACAAGTTTTATTCAAGCGTTACTCCTCTTTTTCAAGAATAGAACAAGTAAAGATGAACTTATCGCGCTCCTAAAAAAATCTTGTTAGTCTTATGCAAGAAATATTAGTTTTATATGCGTTTTATGGTAGTTTTAGATAAAACCATTGAAAAAATGGCGAGCGTGCCTTTTCTGGATTCCCTCGGAATGGTAGCCATTTTCATATGTATGCAAAAAAACTCTCGTTTTTCCAATGCTACGAACAATTTCTGCTGTTTAAAATACATTTTGAAACTAAAAATGGATTGTAGACACAATTTATTCAAGATCTAACAATTTATTAGCCTTGTCACCTAATTGTTTAATTTTCAATTATATTTTTATTTTTCAAATAAATCAATGTTCTAGCAATTATACCGTGGCGCATTAAAATTTTCGAACTTTTGTGTTATAAAACACCAATAAACTGAATGTCGCATGAAAAATTTATCAATTGCAGGCAAAAAACTCATGCGTTTATGGTCAATATTTCAATTAATTTACATACGTATCCACATTGGAAAAGAAACATCATATGTATATCGATGTTTTTTTTTCTCTTCGAAACATATTTGTGACGGACTGGAAGTGTTCTTAAAGAGGAAAATCATAAAACTACCAAAACTTGTGGTGGTTTTATCATAGTTTTAAGCATGTCCTGCATGTCATTACAAGTATGTACCGATAAAACTATCAAGTTTTAAGCGAATCTTGGGAAATAGTCTTGAGAACCTCCTGTAGTATGGGCCTTTTTGAACTTATGAGGGTTTTATGGCTGTTTTATCGATGTTATGTAGAATATCAAGTTTTATGCGTGGTTTTATCAAATGAGTCTTGAGAACTTCTTCAAGTGTACCTTAAAATTGAATTTGTTACTTGGGATGCGTAATATAACACAGCTTTAACACAACATTTAGCTCCCGGTTGCATACTTTGAAAAGAAAGCTCTTATACGAACAATGTTTGTCTGCGTTTACACAGCTCGTTTATGTAGCTATGAAATTAATTGGTTAAGCTTTTGAATTATCATTTGGTTTTCTTATACACAGTTTTATTTGTTAGCTTTGTTACAGCTTTTCAAAAGCCTTTATATTAAAAATACATTAGCCGCTATACAGCTTAGTGATTATAGCTGTATAGAATGTTGTATAAGTAGTTGAGGCACAGAGTATGCAGCATCTTTGCAGTTATTTATATTGATTTGCAATTCATACACTGAGCGAACGAATCGAGAGGAATTCATAGGAATATCGTATAGAAATTTGCCAGAAGATATTGTTGCAAATTTCATACGATTGTCTAATGGAAAGAAGTTCATAGGACGATCGTATGAAAATTTTCCTCAGAGGAAAAAAAAAGTTACAAGTGGGATTCGAACCATGAACCTCGGGATCCAGAGGCGAGCCACAATGCCACGAGACTATACACGCATGATAAGTGATGACAAATGAAAGTGTATAAAAAGACATGTTTTACTCGACCAATGCATCAATAATTATTTCATACTACTTCGAATAAAATGAGTCTTGGACCCTTGATTTGTGGTTCATACGGATAATTTCCTCAGTGTAGCTAAGTAAACGCATTCATGTCATGTTATGTCAACCACTTTACAACCATTCGTCTGAGCAATCAAACAAAATGAAAGGGATACCGTCCATTTTTTTTTTCAAGCAGAGTATTTAGATTTCATAATGTTTCGAAGGATTTTGAAGACATATAAGAAAAGCGGAACTTGCTACCGAAAAACTGATGATATCTCTCGTAATGATCTTCAGGAATGGGAGATCAAGCATAACATATCCCACCTCGCATTAAAGGATCTCTTAGCAATACTTAAAAATCAATACAATGACATTCACCTGCCATCAGATCCTAGAACATTGTTGGGAACACCTTTGAGTACTGGAATACTTCCGGTTGTCGATATTCCAGGTGGACAATATTGACACCAAGGCCTAGAAATTTGCCTTGGAAACTGTCTTGCAGATCTAAGCAATGGGTTTCTTTTGGTGAGGAGTTTGTGCACAGTAAAACGGTTAAATTATACACGGATACAAACTTGTGTGTATAGGATTAAATAAAATCTTGTTGGATTTAACCGAACAATTTATGTTGAAGTTTATTGTGTTTCATTGTTTTGATAATATTATGTCACATAAATTCAAAATAAGATTCGTTTATTTCTTATAAACAATTAGTGAAAAGATTGATGAAAATGTCTCGGTGGATTAGTGGTTATTTTATCGGGCCACTGAGCAGTAGATCAGGTGTACAATCCCCGGTCTTAGTGGCATTTTCTGTTAAAAACTGAAAATTCTTGTACCTAATTTTAATAAGATTTTCTTTTTGATTGTACAGTTTTTATTACTTTAAGAAGTAATAAAGTATCTAAAAAAATAGTAACAAATGGTCCGGCACAGAACGGCACAGATAACAACGAAAATTAGATGGTGATCATGTTTAGATTATAATAATTTTGTTAACACTGATTTTCAAAACAGTATGAACCTGTTGGTAAAGAGCTTCAGCAATCATTGTTGTTTGAACACTTTGAACACGGATACTGGAATTCCTTACAGCTGATATGGATCAGAGGATACAGTCACGGATCTTACGGCGAAGGTGCAGAGCTCGAATCTTGTTATGTACGCTGGTAAGTGATATATAAATATATTGATAAAAATATTATAATCTTTTTTGGTCAGTGAACAAGCGAACGGTGCAGTTCGTTCGGTCCGCTTTCTGTTGCTTTGGAAGCTTTTCACGAGTTGTTTCAATTCTTCAGTAATTTTATTTTTCGCGATCGCGAGTGAAATCGAGTCTTGGTTTTGAAGAAGAAAAAGTTGTGTGTTAAGCAGTGCAACAACGTCAATAATTGCAATTATCATTATTGCCACGATCTAAAAGCCATACTGCTCCGCATCTATGCGGCACGCACACCAGCAGTCCATCGTGTGTGGCGTGCATTCGGCCATCCACCAACTACCAACGACCAGCAACACCATCATTATCGTCATCATTATCGTTCAGCTCCACGTCTAGCCGGTACACGCGGCCACACATCGTCGCTCGACAGCAGCAGCACATTCGTCGCCCGGCTGCAGCAGATCAGTGATACATTTCAGATAAGTTAAGTTAAGTTTTTTTTTGTGTGAGTGTGTGAGAGTGAGTGAGAGTGTGTGAGAGTGTGTGAGAGAGTGTGCTTAGCTTTAGTTTGTTTATCTGTGATTGATTGTGTATAATTGCGTTATTGGTTGAGCGTTAAAGCTCCCACAAGCGAACCATGGATGATTTGTCGGATGACGAATCATCTATGGCGCGAAATGATGAGGTAGCTCATAGAGTTACCAGATCACGTGCATATCCAGATAGTTCAGCTGGTCCATGGGTTGTTTACTTCCAGCCCAAAACGAAACCTCTAAACGTGTATCAGATCAGTAATGATCTGACGAAACGATTCTCGGCCGTGACCGAGATAATTAAAGTCAGGCCAAATAAACTTCGGGTCGTTGTGTCCAACCTCAAGCAAGCTAATGAGATTGCTGTCTCCCAGCTCTTTACACTAGAATATAGAGTGTATATCCCAGCTCGGGGTATTGAAATTGAAGGTGTGGTCACCGAAACAAGTCTGACCCCTGAGATCCGGCTAAAGCAGGGGGTTGGTCGATTCAAGAACCCTCTGCTATCTCCAGTTAAGATACTGGATGTGAGCCAACTAGGCACAGTATCGACCAATAAGGGTGAAAAAAAGTTTACACCGTCAGACTCGTTTCGTGTGATCTTCTCTGGCTCAGCCCTCCCTCAATACGTCGAGTTGGGAAAACTTCGACTACCTGTGCGGTTGTTTGTACCTCGGGTCATGATCTGCCAAAAATGCAAGCAGATGGGACATACGACCTCCCATTGCGGCAATAAGGCACGCTGCTCCAACTGCGGAGAGAAACATGAGGATGGCGCCTGTGCAGACAGCACACCAAAATGCGCTTTCTGTAAGGGAACTCCTCCTCATGCTCTCTCATCGTGCCCGGCGTACAAACAACACGGGGAAAAATTGGAACGCTCGCTAAAACAACGTTCCAGGCAATCTTTCGCCGAAATGGTGAAAAAAGCCTCCCCATCACCCAATGCCAATACAAATCCCTTTGCTCCGCTGTCAGATGACGAGTCTGACTTTGATTCGGCTGAAGAGGGAACATCGTTCACTTTTCCGGAAGGTGCTTCAAGGAAGCGAAGACGCGTCCGCCCACGGAAAGTTGCTGAAAAGAAGCCCGAGACCAGCATGCCCATTTCAAAAAAAGGTGGGAAAAAGGAAAATCCAATTCCTCCTGGTTTTCGTAGTACTAACTACACCCAGGACTTTCCATCTCTCCCGGGGACATCCAAAACCCCTGATGCCTCAATTTTAAGAACAGAAGCCCCTTCCTCGACTGGGCTGTTCTCATTTGATAACATTGTCGAAGGTATCTTCAAGTACCTCGAAATTTCTGACCCTCTCAAAAGCATTGTTTTGGCAATGCTTCCCACAGTGAAAACTTTTTTGAAGCAATTGACAATTAAGTGGCCCCTCCTTGCAGCTATCATCTCCTTCGATGGATAATTTTCCAAATGAGGTCGGGGATTTGATCACTGTTCTCCTGTGGAATTGTCGAAGTTTGATTCCTAAATTGGAATCATTCAAATTTTTAACTCACAATACCGGTTGTGATGCTTTCGCTCTTTGTGAAACATGGCTCTCTTCCGAAATCGATCTTCCGTTTCATGATTTCAATATTATTCGTCTTGATCGTGAGGATTCACGTGGAGGAGGAGTACTTCTGGGGATCAAAAAGTGCTACTCCTTCTATTGAGTGAATTTTCCTCCTATTCCAGGTATTGAAGTTGTCGCATGTCAGGCTGTTATTAAAAATAAAAGCCTTTGCATTGCTTCTGTCTATATTCCTCCTAGAGCCTCAATAAACCGAAAACAACTTTCAGATATTTGTTCGGTTCTTCCTGCTCCGCGATTGATCATGGGAGATTTTAACTCTCAAGGTACAGGCTGGGGAGAACTGTACGACGACAACCGGTCTTCCTTGTTATATGACCTCTGTGACAACTTCAATATGACAGTTCTCAACAATGGAGAAGTAACACGTTTGGCTGGTCCATCCTCAGTTGGCAGTAGATTAGACCTCACGCTTTGTTCGAATTCATTATCGTTGGATTGCACATGGAATATGATTCAAGATCCCCCCACGGTAGTGATCACTTGCCCATACAAATTTCGATTGCCACCGGGTTCAATCCGTCGGAATCCATCAACGTCGCGTATGATCTAACCCGTTACATCGATTGGACAAAGTTCAGGACAGCAGTAGATGAAGCCGTAACGACGGTAGAAGAGCATCCACCGCTGGAGGAATATAACTTCCTCTCCAACTTGATCTTAGACAGCGCGCTTCAAGCTCAAACTCGACCAGTTCCAGGAACGTCATTTCGCAGGAAACCTCCTTCTCCATGGTGGGATCAGCAATGCACCGAGGTTTACCGTAAAAAGTCCGACGCGTTTAAAGTTTTCCGTAGACGTGGAACACCTGAGCACTTCGAAGTATACACGGCTCTCGAACGCGAACTTAAGAGCCTCATCAAGGCCAAGAAACGCGGATACTGGCGAAGATTCGTGGACGGGCTATCGCGCGAGACGTCGATGAGTACTCTTTGGAACACGGCGCGAAGATTGCGTAACCGAACTACGAACAACGAGAGCGAGGAGTACTCGGACCAATGGATCCTCAAGTTCGCGCGAAAAGTTTGTCCAGATTCTGTGCCGGCACGGATCATTCCTCGCGAAACTGAGAATTCGATAGATGAGAACAGCCAACCTTTCTCAATGGTAGAACTCTCTCTCGCGCTCCTTTCGTGTGGCAATACGGCTCCAGGAGCTGATAGAATCAAGTTCAACTTGCTTAAGAACCTTCCAGACGTCGCGAAGAGGCGCATGTTGAACTTGTTTAATCAGTTTTTGGAGCTCAACATTGTACCGGGTGATTGGAGGCGGGTGAGAGTTATCGCCATTCAAAAACCTGGCAAACCCGCGTCCGACCACAACTCCTATCAACCCATCGCGATGTTATCCTGCATTCGAAAGTTGTTGGAGAAAATGATCCTCTTCCGTCTGGACAAATGGGTTGAGACGAACAACCTGCTTTCAGATACTCAATATGGTTTCCGTAGGGGTAAGGGAACGAACGACTGTCTCGCGTTACTTTCCACAGATATTCAGCTAGCTTTTGCTAAAAAAGAGCAAATGGCTTCTGTATTCTTGGACATAAAGGGGGCTTTTGATTCAGTATCTGTTGAAGTTCTTTCAGATAAACTCCACGCTTGTGGCTTTTCTCCATTAATGAATAACTTTTTGTGCAATTTGCTGTCAGAGAAACATATGAGCTTTTCTCATGGAACCTCTACAGCTTCTCGATTTAGCTACATGGGTCTCCCCCAGGGATCATGTTTAAGCCCCCTTTTGTATAATTTTTATGTCAAAGACATTGACGGTTGTCAAAGTGACAACTGTACGTTGAGACAACTTGCAGATGACGGCGTAGTGTCGGTCACTGGACCCAATGGGGTCGATCTGCAAGGACCCTTACAGGAAACCTTAGACAATTTGTCTACTTGGGCTCTAGAGCTAGGTATCGAATTCTCTACGGAGAAAACTGAGTTGGTAGTTTTTTCAAGGAAGCATAACCCAGCACAACCGAAGCTTCAAATTCGGGGTACACCGATAACTCATTCTATGTCATTTAAATATCTTGGGGTCTGGTTCGATTCTAAGTGCACCTGGAGATCCCACATTGAGTATCTGAAGCGAAAATGCCAGCAAAGGATCAACTTTTTCTGCACAATAACTGGAACCTGGTGGGGAGCAGATCCGCAAGATCTTCTAACGTTGTACCGGACAACGATTTTGTCGGTTATGGAATACGGTAGTTTTTGTTTTCAGTCGGCGGCTCGGTCGCATATCATTAAACTGGAACGTATTCAGTATCGGTGTCTTCGTATCGCGTTAGGTTGTATGCACTCGACTCATACGATGAGTCTGGAAGTGCTGGCTGGCATGTTGCCACTCTCGGATCGATTTTCAGAATTGTCTCTCCGGCTCCTCACCAGGTGTGAAGTTATGAACCCCCAGGTGATCGAAAACTTTGAGAAGCTTCTCGAGTTGAATCCTCAAACTCGCTTCATGACATTGTACCATTGGTACATAACACAGGATGTCAGCCCTTCGCCAAATATTCCCAATCGTGTTTGCTTCTCCGACTTCGGCAGTTCGGTTCATTTTGATTTATCCATGAAGCAAGAGCTTCGTGGAATTCCAGAGCATCATCGTCCTATGATTGCTCCTGTGATATTTTCTGCAAAGTTTGGCCAAGTTAATTCCACTAAATCGTTCTTCACTGACGGATCATTGATAGAGGAGTCTGCAGGCTTTGGTATATACAATGAAATTTATAGCGCCAATCGTAAACTTCAAGCTCCTTGTTCCGTATATGTCGCCGAATTAGCGGCAATACACTTTACGCTAGAAATCGTTGCCTCACTAACACCGGATCAGTACTTCATTTTCACGGATAGTCTCAGTTCTATAGAGGCTATTCGCTCTTTGAGGCCGGTAAAGCACTCCTCGTATTTTCTCATGAAAATACAGGAGCTTCTAAGTGCTTTATCTTCGCGTTATTTTATCATTACCTTTGTATGGGTCCCTTCTCATTGTTCAATTCTGGGCAATGAGAAAGCGGACTCACTTGCAAAGGTGGGCGCTATAAAAGGCGATATTTATGATCGACAAATCGCCTTCAATGAATTTTTTACTATTTTTCGTCAACAGTCACTCGTCAGCTGGCAGTATAAATGGAGTAAAGGAGATTTGGGGCGATGGCAACATTCTATCATCCCTAAGATGTCGAAGAAATCTTGGTTTAGGGGGATGGATGTGGGACGAGACTTCATTCGTGTCATGTCTCGCCTCATGTCCAATCATTATTCTTTTATACCGGGTTGGGCTGAGCGACAGCAATCTCTGCGAGTGTGGACAAGGCTATCAGGACGCAGATCACGTTATTTGGTCTTGTGTTGAGCATCGTGGAGTCAGATCGGAGCTTAATGATTCCCTTCGGGCTCGAGGTAGACAACCCAATGTGCCAATTCGAGATATTTTGGCTTTGCGTGATTTGGAGTATATGCAATTAATTTATGTGTTTTTGACTAACATTAGCATTAGATTGTAGTTAGTTTAACCTGTATGTTTACTTTAAGTTTTTTTTTCTTTATTTTTTATCTGTGTTTGTGTGTTTTTTTTTCTTTTTCAAAAAAATGTTCAAGTTAAAAGAAGTTCATACATTGTATAGTTTTAAGTTTTTTGACAATTAAGAATTTAAAATTAATGTGTTATGTATACCATACTTTAAATTCCCACCCATCTTCCCATCCGTAATTTGTTATTCCTATTAACCTCGAGACGGCCGCGAGTAATCGGTTCTATCCCTCTAACTTTAGTTATAAGATAAATAATGTAAAAAAATATGAAAACTTGGCTCTGTAAAGTTGATTCGATTGAGCCTGTACAAATAAATGATTAATAAAAAAAAAATATTATAATATTTAATTCATATTATTAATTGTTAATTGCGCTCTACAACAGTAAAAAACCAACACCGTAATATCGTCCACGAGTATTGTAAACAGTGTTTGACATACATATTTTTTTTTGATTGCTGTATAGTAACTATGTCTAAGCGTTTATATCAACGTGTTAAGACTAGCAATAAAACGCTTTTTACCACAGTTCTAAAAATAGAAGTTGCTTTGAACAAATAAATATGATGAATATGCGCTTCAAAAGTACTGTCGTTGTGAACAGTAAAGTAATAAGTTGTATAATTTTTCGATAAAAGCTTCCTAGGCTATGTATAAACCGATTACATATTCTGCATGGCGGTTTATCGAAAGACTGTACAAAAGCTATCCTTTGCACACTATAAGATCATTGTTTAGTTAGTTGGAATAAAGCTGTAGAAACTATTCCGTGTCTATAGCAGAGTATCAGCTGTATACAAGTTGAGATAAAGTTGAGAGAATGATTATCAAGCATAGAAGCTGCAAATTGGTGATAATACTAACTAAAAATTTTAAGAGAAGCAGTATACACGCTTCTTGCTATCTTTTCTTTTGCATCTTTTTGCAATTTCATGAAGCTGGGTAGATTCGCCAGATTTGCCTGTGAAAATATTGGCTGGGCGCATGTGCAACCACTACTTAACCATTACTCAGTTTAACACTGTATACGTATGGCCAAGGAACCGTTTCCCTAAGGAAAAAGGTAAGTGGGGATCCCCAGCCACCCGAGCCCCCAGGGCAACACCCCCCGCCCGGTCCCCCCCCCTGGATACCGCCACCCGCCCCCTTCCCCACCCCAACGGTCCCGCGAACGGACGCCCCCACTAGGGGGGAGAACCCCGGCACATAGCGGGCGCCGGGAAAACAATTCCCCAAAATTCCCCCTTTCTCCGCCCCCGTATAAACCCAAACCCATAAAACTTGTATATCAGTACATTTTTTGTTTAAAAACCAAAAAACTCCCAGCTTCTACAATCAACTCGGGGCGAATGGGAAAAAACGCCCGAAAGAGACCCCCTGGCGAGTTGGCGCCCCCCCTATTACCAGTGTAACTTATGGGGCCGACCACAACCCAATGTGGGGCCGTTTTCCCTCCCCGGGGGGGGCCAAACAAAATCACCATGGCACGAGGCTTGTGCAAAAAAACGTAAACATTTATACTACCTGCACAGAAACAAAAGCGTTCCCGAGAATGAAATCGGACCGCGAACTAGTTCACGTTTTCAGGATGTTTACCTTTAAACTTGATTTAATTCATGATTACGTGATACACTTCCCGGTGTATTTTTGCTTGTTCTCGAATTCATGACTGCAGTTCACGGATCTGGGCACGATTTTTTTCCGTGTGTTAACCTGGTGGTATGGCCAACAATCAATATGCAACTAGCGATTTGAAATTGGTTCACTGTTGTAGAACCCCTTGGTCCGAAGTACACCTTGAAGCCAGCACCTAACTATACATATTTGCGCCTTTGTTTTGATTTGCTGTGTTATTTTGACAGAATATTTGAGAGTGTGTTCGCGTGAGTTCATTATTAAGGGCGTATTATTAAACTTGGGACCGAGCTTGGGACCGATGTGCTAGTACTGACTGAGCCAAGAAAAAAATCGTATTTGTTCGGTACAGGTCTTAGAGTTAGTCTATGGTATGGCCTTCACCTACAACAGAATTTGACAGTAGACGTCCAGGGATCAAATAATTTGGCGCAGGAGTAATTAGCATCAGTGATGGGAAACAGTGGTTACACAACGCATTTATTAAAGCCTCAAAAGACTGCACTGAGAAAAGTTCCATGGTTGTACCGACTAATTGGACTAATCATGGTCATGATGACTATTGCATATAATGGTTACAATAGCCATGAAAATGGTTGAATTCCCCACGTTCATGGCATTTTTTACTATGGTCATGGTAACAAGGACTATTCCGACCTTATGGTAAATGTTGAATCGACTGTTTTTGAAGGTTTTTTTTGACCATGATCATAGTCGGTTGAAAAGCAATATACTGTCATAGTCATCCTAACCCCCAATAACGGTAAAATTGACCATCAAATTTTTCTCAGAGTGGGAGAGTCTAAAACAGTGCTCTACTTGCAGAACAAATAAATTACTATACGCTTGGATAGATCAGGGCTTCAATCCACTTCCCACCCTTTTGGGTGGATGAAATTGAACCGAAAGATAGATTTTTCGCAAGCAACGAAGCGTGCAGCGTTGGGAAAAGTTTGTAGTGCCATTCTACTGCGAAGAAACTCGGTGACTACTGTTCACACAAAGGACTGGTGTTTTAAGAATTGATTGGTTGGGAAGTTCTCAGTTATTCATTCTTTGTTGTTTAAGACCTGCTGTTCAATGTTCGAAAAGTTTGCTGCGCAAAAGTAGGTTATCAAAGAAATCTTGATGGACACAAGATTGTCATCAGTCATTTTTGTGTAGTTGAGAGTGTATTTATGTGAAGCGATATTTTGCTTTTGACTTTCGGGATTTTTGTGGGACAAAAGAGAAACCACTGGAGACTTTCGGAAACCCAAACAGGAGAACAGAATACCGCCACAAAGTCGAACAATTCATTTTGAGATGAAATAAAGATACCCGTGATATTTTCGTTCCAACTTTAAGTCGTCTATTGCTCTGTTTAGATTACAGACTAATGAATATGAAATTGACTACTTAAGGAATGTCTCGAAAATAAGCTATCCGCGTACATTTGCGTTGTACGCGTGTATTTGTGATGGTTTCAATGTGTTCATCATAGCATGCTGTGCGTTTGACTGTCATCTTTCGTTTGTTTACTTGTTTGCATGGTTTGAATTCTTCGGTTTAAAAATGTCGCCCATTGAAGAGAACGTGAAAATTAAGGTGTTCCAATAACATGGCTACGTGAAAAGGGTGTAACTATGCGACGACATTGGCTAATTGTTTTGGAATTCATCACTCGAGTGTAAAATCCTGCCAAGAATAGGCAGAAAACCCGGATCTTCCGACCCTAAACTGGATCAGATAGTGGAACCTCTAATTCGGAAGAACAAATATGGTAGACCTACAAGAAGCAGAAAATCGCCAAACAAAGTGCAGAACAGAAGCAACGCGCAGCAACAAGGGCCCGGAAATTGTATTCGCGAGTTTTGCTGCGACCGGATGTACATATGTATTTTGATGGACGACGAAACCTATGTCAAAGAGGACCCAAAACCCCTTCCAGGGCCACAATATTACACTGTTCGCGTATGGGAGGATGCAGACAGGTCGATTCAAGCGGAGAAGTTTGGTTGAAAAGTGCTGGTATGGCAAGCAATATGTTCCTGCGGTATGAAGTACATTTCGTACACTACCGGAACAATTAATGTGGAAATCTATCGATCTGAGTGTCTGCAGAAGAGGTTGCTGACTTTATATTAGATGCATAGTGCCACTCAACTGTTTGAGCCGGATTTAGCGTCAGCGCATTACGCCAAAACAACGGCTCACGGTAAAGGGTATAGATTTCGTTGAGAAAGACATCAATCCGCCAAATTGCCCTCCGCTTTGGCCCTATTAGGCGATTGTGAAGAGGGTCTTCAAAAAGACTGGTAAAGCATCTGAGAATATGCAAGAGTTCAAAAAAAATGGGCTATGGCGTCCAAAAATCGCAAATTCTTGAAAGAATAATATTAATTTCATCCAGTTTTCACAATGTTCACGTTTAATCCCGTACATTAAATAATCATCCATTTGTTTGAATAAAAAATAATATTTTTATACGATTTCAAAAAAATGAGGATAACTTATTTTCGATACAGTCCTTATTTAAAAAGCGGTTCGTCATGTCATTAAAACCAAAACGGAATAAGACTCTGTTGATATTTTTTTTTTCTGAAAGTGCAATAAAAAAGCTTAATTTTGGTTGCTCATCTGATCTTCATCTGAGTCCTCGTTTCAATGACGCCAGATACGGCTTGATGGCCGTGAGCGGTCGGGACTCGACTCCGGACAACCTCGTCCAGAGAATGTGTCAAGACCGGGTCATTTGGATCGCTGTAAACACGGCGGCCTCTAAGATTAGAGCTCCAAGCCGGATGGCGAAATGACCAGCGGCAGGTCAGGAGGACCAACTAACTACTAAAGTCCTAGAGTAGTTAGACATAAACGGGTAATGCACAATAGCCCGAAGGCTTTAAGCACGGCAGGGTTTTTAGTAGGTCAAGGGGTTGGAATTAAACTCATGAAAATTTTCCAAGTTGTTGATTTCTACCATGGCTCCAACTTATGGCCTACCATATCGTCTCTCATGCATACGCCGATGATACAGCTCTCCCTTTTAGACGAGATCGTATGGTGCAAGCAAAGCCGGGAGCCTGCGATGTCTTCCTCCTTGTCGAACAGGCTCTGAAGAAGGTCCTTAAGGCGTGTCCGACTCGTCATTCCTCATCACATCATCAGGTTCGTCGTCAGGCATCGGTTCGGCCTCTGGAATTGGATCTCCGTCTTGAGCTAGATCTTCTACTGAATTTTCTGGTACAAATGGTTTCAGAACTTGGAGATGGAATTTGTCAATCAGGAATGTCAAAAAACAATGGATTTTGCGAGATATTGGATCAAGTGGTTGATACCGTTTTCTTTGCAGAATTGCTTGAAACGATTACTGATGAACTGGATACAGTTATCGGACACAAGAGTATGTGGGTTGTCATATCTTGCCAACATTTGTTCTAGAAACTCTAACGTCGCTGTGGTTGGTGTGCTACCGGTCCGGAAGATTTCCGGCCACTTGGAATAGGCGTCAACTACGACAAGTTAGTAGTGGACCACCATAGTCGATGCCCTTTCCCACGGTTTCGTTGGTACCGGTCACGATTCAAGAGTAGTCTTTGTACCATCTTTGTCGACGACATGACCCTAAAACTTTATCTGCGGAAAAGAGAAACGGCACTTTTCGATGCGAAGATGGAAGACATACTCACGAATCCGTTGGAGCACAACGTTCATGAACGTGCTGTTCTTGAATTTTTTCCAGCGGCTTGACACTAGAAATTCCGGCAACCATGCTGTCAAAGATGATCGAAGACTCCAGGTGCAGATTTGACTCCGGGCGGCAGTCGGTTGTACTAGAACAGACCTTTGTGCGTGTGTGTTCGTGTGCGAACAGATAAGAACTGCCAGTCCGCTAGTTCAGCAAAAATGTCGTCAGATTGTGGCAGCGAGTGCATCTGAGACCTGTGAAGTAGTCACCACAAATGCGTACGGAGACATCGGATTTGCGAACCATGACTATAGGCGCAGGCTAATCGGAAAACTGGACTGGCGAGATGATGCCGTTGTCTTGAAGTCTTTGTAGCTCAGCCTTCGGGAGTGGCACGTGGGCAACTGGTCTCTTCGGGCAGTACACTGGCCATGCATTTGGCTTCGGGAAAGCATTGCCTTTGCTTCTGCAGCATCCGAGCGGGGACAGGAACACTTCAGGGAACTTGACTTGAAGCTTCTGCATCGTTGTGTTCGAGTTGTGCTGGATGGTCTTGACTAACGAGCGGAATGGAACAGATCGATAGTTTCAATTCCGATAACGATCCGGATTGCATGTTACGAAAATCCAACCTGCTTTCGTCACGTCTTGAATGGTGAATTCGGCTTAAAACTCACCCATGATATCGATGGTGTCGCCCTGAGGGCTCACGGCAACGACTTCCGTTGAACCGATGACAGGCTTACCTCCCGATGTCCAAGTGCATTTAGAGATGATGGTGATGACGGAAGCACAATCGAGCTGTAACAGTGCTGCATCAACGGTTCACCGTTGATGTCGATCTTCACATACTTCCGCTTCTTCGTGAGGTCAACTCGCTTAACCGAAGTACTTTTAGACTTGACGATGTCTTTTAGTTTTGGTTTGTTGACCTGCTTCGTTGGCTTTTTTTCGGATGAGGAGCAGTAGCCTTCCTTGTGACCCTTCCGTTTGCACTTCGTACAAGATTGTGTCTGGTTGGGATGGACATACTGGATTACGTAGAGGATTCCGTCCGACTTATCCGAGAACCCGAAAAAACATTCTCATAGATTAACAACTAAATGTATTGTAACCATACAATAGACTCTGTAGTATGTACAATTAATAGTATTGTTAACAACGATAAGAGTTATTGTTTCCACAATTGAATCTAACACAGAACGGAAGTATATCTTGAACGACAAATAATGATGAATTTTGAGTGCTCTTAGTCGCGACATCTTGCGGTTGAGGTCACACATTTTACACGGAAAATAATTCAATCTGCTCCAAGCTTAGACAACATTTTGAGACCTGCCAGTATAAAGTAGAGAGGTACTTACATGTGGGTTTCTTCTTGGTGGAACGAGTGTGTAAATATAAATAAATATTTTTTTTTAATGCTTTGATCTAAAATAGACTTCTTTGGTTTTTTTTTTGGGGGATAATAAATTGGATGTGTATGAACATCGATTTTTTCATAGTTTTGACAGTTCAGGGAGCTTGTTTATATGGACTAACAATATTTTCGGCAAGATCGGTTTGAGATTTTGTGCTCTAAATTTATTACTATTGAAATAAAATAGCCGGAAAACAGACACCAGTGCTTACTTTTACGTCATTCGTACATATTTCGACAAAACTTTTTCATTAGGGCCTAACTGACAAACGTAAACAATGGCTTCTTCCGTAAATTTCTCGTAGCACAAAAGCTACTCATGTAAGCCTTCAATTCTATCGGATAGATGAACCCCTCCTCTTCGAAACGAGCGCAGTGGATTGATTAGGGGAGTTTTCATTGACGAGAAATTCGTGGAAAAAGCCGTTGTTTATGTTTGTCAGTTTGGCTCGAATGAAAATTTTTTGTCGATTTTTACATAATCGTACAGAAAAAGCCAATTAAAACTTTTCGAAGCGGCTCGAATTCTATCACCTATTAAACAAGCTATCTGAACTGTCAAAAAAGTGAGGTTAATACATTCCGTGAAAAGTTCTATATCACACTTAAGCATCTTGAGAAGTGCCGTTGTATTCAACCTTTTTGACAGCTGGTTCCACGATTGAAAATTATAAGCATTTTTATATAACACGTATGTTAGCCTGCCACGTTTGTAATAGTGAAAATTTGCGGTGCAAATTCAATTAGGAGCATTTCCAGTCAGAATGGCTTGATAATGTGTGACATTTTAATCGACTTTTTTATTTGAACGAAATCTCAACATACCTTTGTCTAAGGAGCTTGAGTATTTCCAAAATATTATGAATTTTAATGTACAGGAAATATTTTGTACAAGTGCGATTGCATTTGAAAAAAATAAACAGTATTCATACACCCCTCTACGAGACTTTGTATGGGAGTTAACTGTCACTTAATCTTTTTAGTGTCTAACTTTCTTGATCAGCAACTGGTGTATTGAATTCATCCAACAATTCATAGGTGTAAGTAGTAACAGTTTTTTTTTTGCGATTATCACAAAACTAAATGGAAAAAATCACAAAACGAAGTGTTGTTGTTTTTTCTTCACGTAACCAGAACATACTGTGATGATCATATGGCAGCAAATATACACGCAAAAAAAACCGCAGTAGAAACTACCATTTCGAGGGTTAAATTAAGCGCAAACACCAACAATTTTCACCTGACTATAAATGCGTTTGATTTTACCATGCCTGCGATTAGATCGACCATGGTGCGGTTGATATCAATATGAGGTCTGTCAAATATACCTCATATGTTGAAGGTTTTACCATAAACGTAGTAAATTTGACTGAAATTTCATGGTAGTTTTAAAGATAGGCATAGTCGGGTAAAATGGTAGTTTTTACTACAAGATTTTTTTCTGTGTACCGCTTATAGCAGTTGATTTGACGTTTCTTCAACACTGTAAAAATAGAATGAGTGGAAACAAATAAAATCGAGATACTTTTTACACAACCAAATTTTCCACTTTTCGTGTCATTGAATCGTTCTAAGTGGCCCTTCCGTTCCGTGAATCTAATGTAAATTGAGATATCGACAATAGAAAAGGGGGGTTGTCAAGGGGTCGGTCAATCTGATTAATTTAAAATCTTCAAAAGATTTCAAATCTTTTCCAAAGATCGGGCCACTGATCGGGCAATCTTGGTAAAACAACTACACATTTTTTCAGTGTTTCAAAATTGTAAATAAAATTGAAAAAAAAGCAAAAAAAATCACAACAAACTCAAGTTTTTCGATCTCTGTACGATTAAAATTAATGTATAAATATATTTCTGAATTCCAATGGTATATAAATGTTATGTTATATAGATGCTAGGTATGAAACATTACTAAGTATGATTTATTTTTTAAGCTATGATCCGGAACTGGATAATGGATCTTGATTCAATGAATGCATTCAAAACCACTGGATGTTGACGTTGCTCTAGTGAACAGGTTACTGCACGCCATTGGAGGATTCGAAGGCAAGGAAAGACTACCAACTTTAGAAAGTAATCATCCCGAAAACAGTGAATGGTAAATTATACCGGCGATGAAGTATGGTCGGTCCCGGGCAGGAGTGGCAGCTCTGTATTAGCACATTTAATTTCCTCATGGATTCGAAACGCCATGGGAGGATACTGGAGCCGTTTAAGGTAACCCTATGGCAGAGAATAGAGCCGGTTATGGTAGCCCTATGTCAGGGCACATTTTCATTACTACATAGAACCGTCGAAAATCATTATCAGCGGAAATTGTCCTCCAACACCCAAACTGCTAAATTGCACATCAGCAGAAAATATGCCACCAGCACCGCGGTAATGGCTGGTGGTCTGACACAAGCGAGCGCCGATAAACATTTCTGGACGATCGGGCTAGCACGCAGCAACAAAATCACCAAACAAAAATGTGGCCTTTCACTGGACGAGAAAACGGAGAGATCATAAGGAATGATCTATCATCCCACGACGTGGTTTCTTATTCGATCGACGGAGCATTCATTGTCCTCTTGATGGTGGCAATCCTGTGCTACCGCTGGAAGCAAAATACAAACCGCTTGCTTCAGCTGGAACGCAACGTCAAGCAACGCGATCTTAGCGGAATCAGCTCGGTGTGAGCGGATGACGATATCCGAAACCGAGATGTCGACGCGGCGAAAGATGACGCCGCGCCAACTGTCAACATTCCTGTTTTCTGAAATCTATTGTATGAATTAAGAAATAAATTCAGTCTGTTCTTAGTACTCAAAGAGTTAGTGTCGTTATTTTATATCACACTTCAGTGTAGGAATTGGGTGCAGGCCAATTCCTAAGTTTTATTCTTATACAAAAAATTGTACCGGTATTCACTGCGTGACGGCCCTTGTGGGAGCGGGGTCAGCTTTAGAATACCGGAACCAAACAGATACGATGGATTGACTCTTTTTGGCTATAAGTTTATGACCCTGTTAACGTATCTGAATCTGTTGAGTTTATGACCCTAGAACGAGAGCACATCGCCATCATCTGGGAAAAGTGGCCATGCGAGTAACGGAGATAGTGGTTTTTGATCGAACAATGGTGTTCAGACTATTGAATTTGAACCTTACCTCCAGAGAAACATTAGTGGGGAGCGATGGAGGGCGCACTCATAGCGTAAATGACATGACTATGGAAGTTCCATCAATAAATTCCAACAGCGATTGCGTGTTGATGAAAACGATGTTCAGTAAAGCCCCTTGCAATTGTCTTAATTGTTCCTGCCGAAATTTTCAAAAATGATTCTGCAATGCCGGCTATGCATGATTCTAGTCTTAGTGATGAAAACGAGGAAGATGTAGAAAAGTCAGTTCCTATAGAAGGTTCTCCGCCACCTATGGTATCATGTTCGAAGATAAGCATCTCAGATTTCCCACCTACCTGCAATAACAACAATAACAAACTACATGATTTACCACCGGAAGATTGCGACAGACTAACGGAGAAGAAATGCAAAAAAATCTGAAGAAAAGTATCAAACGGTTAGAATGAGGACAATTGCGCAGTTCGGCCCAAGAAGTAAATCACTTGTTCCGTATCGTCTATTTTATCTCCTACGACCAACCATTGCCTAACGACTGCTGAATGTTAATTTCAAAGCTCACAACCAATTAAGCCACCGCTAGGTCTTAAATTTACCAACGACCTGGACAACCAACTTATAGAGAACCACTTACAGCAACCTAACAAACCGGATTTCCACTCAAAGCCTTGACAACGGCCAATTTCTGATCTTGCTCCCATACTCCCAACTCCCATCATACATCTGACTTCATCACAGTTCAAATATAAAAATATAACGACAAACAATAAGAAAATAGTGCTAAATTCTATTATGCTAGCTCCATTGACCTGAAGGAAAGCGGGTAAAAATGACTTTAGATCTTGCTTTGAATTAAATCTTAAAAATGCGTGCGCTTAAAATTGTTACACAGTCTGTATAAGACTGAACGTAAAATGAGTCTAACTTGTAAACAAACGATCGTTATTAAACAAGTTTGTTGATATTTTGAAACACTGAAATAAAACAACAGTCTGTGTCAAACTGTTGTAAAAGATTTTAAATCTTGATAAGATAATCTGATCTTTTTCAAAGATCGGAATGAAAAATGGGGAGATCTGATCAAATGATCAGGAAGTCCGACCCCTTGGGGGTTGTTATGTATCTAAGAAATTTTTCGAAAATTGGATATATAATGTAAATGAAAGAGGGGTGGGTTTTTTTGAAATGGGGAGGTTGTTTTTTTATGTGGGGTTTTGGTTTTGTAGGAGACAAATTTGATAGTCAATTTTACCATTATTGAGGGTTAGCATTACTATTGCAGTATAGTGATTTTTAACCGACCTATGATCATGGTCAAAACGGACATTAAAAATAGTTGATTCAACATTTACCATCAGTGTTACTGATATTCTCCTCATTCGGTTCGAATGTGTTTGTCATCACCGAACACTTCCGAAATAAGGGAAGTTAAGCAAGCATTCGCGAACGAAAGGAGTGCTGTCGTTGATGGGTGGCTTTGTGACTGACTTGTGTGAGACTCTCATTCGTTCATCGTCTTTCTACACTGTTTGTTATTCGAACGTGAGTACCCAACAAACATCGGTGTTGAATTAGAGCTTGTTCAAGCAAATTTGGAGAAGCTATTCAGCTGTTTCTTCTAGAATAGCTGAATAGCTTCTCCAAATTTGTTTGAACAAGCTCTAATTCAACACCGATGTTTGTTGGGTAACTTCGTCGACGAATGTTGTTTTAGATTCGCCGCGAGTAAATTTTGTAAGAAAAAGTGGAAAACTCGAATTCGTTTTTGGTCTCTTGACGCTGTGCCGAAGAATGGTATTTTCGATTCACCTCGAGTAAAGTGTGATGAAAAAACGTTTTGGCTTATCACTTTGGTTCCTTCTTTTTGAATTCGCTGATTATTAGTTGCTTTGGTCATCATCTGAGGAGTGATCCTATTAGTCCGGCTGGAAGTGATTTACACCCCGCTCACATTACAACTTATATCACGTGATATAGACTATATTGATATCAGCATCCATACATCTAGTTTTCACTAGAAATTATGTGCATGGGATTTGAAATCAATATTCTCTAAATCACCACGGAGAAAATACAGTCCCGGTTGAAACAACAAACTTGTTTGTTGATATCTAAACTAAAAAAAATAGTTGTTTCAGAAGTCCGATTTGTTGTTTTAAACCACCGATTTTGTTTTGAAACAAACAGCCAGGTTGGTTGTTTCTACCTAACTATATTACAACAATACTACAGAAATTATGGCTGTTCTAAACTAATATTTTTGTTGTTTCCACCTTGAAAGGGGAATTTTAGATTGATTCAACCCAAGCGGCGGTTAAACCAAACTGATATTTTGTTGGGCGAAAATATAACTAAAAATTTAGTTTGAAACAAACTATTTTGTTGGTTTATTTCATTTTCCGTCATCCGGTCCCACTGCATGCTCTGGCGCTGTCACTTAACAACAGGTGAAAATTTAATATTTTCTTTGAAAAACCTGAAAATAATAGAAAGGCTCATTATCATATGTAGATTTCTCTTAGACTAAAAGAAGTCTATAAATGTAAATGTGCACTTTTCTTATGTTTGTTGGCATTAATTTCAAATAATTGAAATTACAAAAGAAATTTAGTTGATTGAAAACGGAAATGTGTGTTGTTTCAACCGTTTTCGTTTGTTTGTTTCAAACAGCAATTCAGTTTATATCATACTAAAATTTGTTTGAAAAAAATCATAGGCGTTGGTAGAATCAACCAACAAATCTGTTTGTTTTCGTAGCTGTCATAATCAAACAACCATCATAATGATAAATTCAAACGGACGACAGTTGAACTTAACTGCTAAATTCCCGAAACAATTACTCAGAATTTTAGTTTGTTTTAACCACCATAGGTAGTCAAATCAAACTAATACGATGTTTTTGCCCAATTCAAACTAGAATATGTTTGCCGCAATCTCTTTTTATTTATATATATAGCCAAATGGATACTACTTTGTTATAAATAAACAAATGAGAAATCACGTTAGATCTAATTCAATTTATTCTTTAAACGACTGGCTGTGAAAGCCGGAAATTTGACCGCTGTCGTAGTAGTGCCTCACTTTAACATATCAAGCTGAACAATGTAACAATGTCCTAAGTAACATTGGGAGACTCTCTTCGTCGACTAAAACCATGTTCAAGAATTTTCAACACACAGTAGAAAACATCAACAAATTGTTTAATAGACAAGCTTGACGAAGAGAATTTCTCAATGTTACTTTGGACCTTATGTGGTTCAGCTTGATTTGTATAAATCAATAATTCATTTGTGTAAACAAACACACACTCAGAGTATGGAGAATTTGCAGGGCCTGCTTCTCATCCATCCGGTGCTTTTCTTTTCTTTTCTTTTTTCTAATAAAGCGATTCGTTTGCTTCGTTCAGAAGACTTCACTGCGAATATTCGGAATAAATGTTCGCGCAGAAGAGAAGAATTGGTGAGTGTCGCTTGGTTGGTTGGACATGGTGATAACTCAGTGAACGAAAGTAGGCACAAGAAGAAACGGTAAACAAGAAAGGACCGAGTGAGTCGTTGCTCAACAGTTTTCGTGTACGGTGAGAGTAGTTTTTTTCTGTGGCAGCAGGAAAACGGTGGTGAGTAGTAGAAAGAGCGAGACACCATTCGTTGTGATAATCAGCAACTTGTTTACATAATGTCGGAATAGTCCTGGTCCGGAGGAAAAAGGCGAAAGGGATAATTCGTCTTTTTTTTGGTATTGGACCATTTTAGGAATATTTTGACCATTGATTTATTGGCGGGATAAGGTATAATTTTTCCAGAGCCTGTGGCCAAAATTTGTTTCCGGGCTTTTTTTTCTCTATAATATTTTTTTTTTGGGAAAAAAGTATTTTTGATTGTTAGTACACGCTAAGATGAGAATACATAAAATTAGGTATTTATTGTACCTAAAATTAGGTATTGTTGACAATACCCAAAATATCGGTAAAATTAAACGATAATAAACAGTAGTTTTTACTGACTTTTGGGTAATGTTAATTTTTCGATATTGGACGTTATTATTTACCCAAAATTGAATAAAATTTTCGTCAACGTGGACGCCATATATGTCTTAGCAAAAACGTAATTATTGTGCTCATTAATCTTTCAATAAATTCATTGTTCCAATATTCGAAGCAATAAGTATTGTTTTTTTTAGCTCATCAATCCTAGCAGCATCAATCCAGAACGAAATAATGAACGTGTCATAATGTTGTATCGATGCAGACGATTTCTTTAATGGAGGAAACCAGCTAATGCAAAAGTGTGGTTAGAACGTCGTAGATAATGCTCTTGAAAAATGGTCTATCGAGCGGTTTAAGCAAAGTAATTGGTGATGAAGAGGGAAGAAAATCGTCGATAATGGCCAATTCTATACAGTTTTAAAAATAGTCAGAAAGTTATGACCAATTTGAGTTTTATATACTTCGACGTTGATTCTCACTTCAGCTTTACTTGGATTCCTACATGCTTTTTTTAATGCAAAAAATATATATCTGTAAAACATTTGAAAATTTGTTTCTCCTTAAGTGCAGAATTTGAAATACTAATCCGAATGGATAAATTGTTAAATTGCATGTAAGGCATCCTGTAAAATAAAACTACAAAAAATACCCAATTTTCAGTAAAAAGTAACGGTAAAAAATCGGTAATATTTAACGTTTATCTTCCTTCAATACCATTACCCAATATTAGGTAATCTGTGTTTACGCATAATTTAGGTATGTGCACTTTTGAGCGATTATCGGTACTTTTTAACGATCTTTAGCTATTCTGATCTTAGCGTGTATGACATTAATTTTGGTTTGATCATCACACACTGAAACCAGCCAGTACCCATTAATGGGTAAAATATCACCCATTTCGAACTTAACTGGGTTAACTCCTTTAATGGGTAAAACGATTTTACCCATTAATGAGTAAAGCGCCTGTACGTCAGGCTATCGGGTATTTTTTACCCAGTTTCAAAATGTTTGTTATTTGGGAATTGGGTATGAAATACCCATTTTTCAAAACGTTAGTTATTTGGAAAATGAGTATGAAATACCCATTTTTCGAAATGTTTGTTATTTGCGAAATGGGTATGAAATACCCATTTTTCGTGATAAGTTTTAAGTTGTGATATTGAATAATGAGCATTAGAATAAACATAATAGATCGCAATAAATGAATGTGTATTTGTGTTTTGGCTTCAGGCCTTTTACCTATCAGGTATGTTAAGTTTCGTTCGGGAGTTTTCACATCGGCAACTATTCCGGCGACGTTCAATTGGTCCATTGAAGCGGTCATCACATCGTTATCATCCGGAGAGGATATCCGTGGAATATATCTGATAAGATTTAAATAATTTTGACGTCAACTTGATGAAAGCTTGGATGTTACGCCCCGGAAGAGGCACATACTCGGAATTAAGATTCTACTGATGAAATTGAAGCATTTTATAATATTATATTAAATTATTAACGTACCTCTTAGTTTTTGGAAGCTTTTGCTATCCAGTTTAACCTTCAGTTCTTCTATATTCTTCACGTGTTCGTGGAATGGGTTCCGCGAAGTTTTTTTTATTATAAAATATACAAAGCGAGCCAGGTAAATGCTAAGATATTTTTTACCCATTAATGGGTAGAAAAATACCCATCTTTTGGTCTCTCATTGAAAATAAAATATGGGTCTTTAGTATGCATTATTTTGATTTTAAAAGTACCCATTTTTTGACAGTTTCATATACTATCGAAAAATGGGTACATTTTTACCCATTAATGGGTACTGGCCGGTTACAGTGCATGCACATGAGCGCCACCTTGGTATGCACGGTTTCAATAGATCTAAACCTTATTTCTTAACAACCCAAAATTGAGCCCGATTGACTCAAAAAGTATGGCTACTCAAAAACGAGTAAAGATAGTCTGGGGAGTATCACATTGACAATTAGTTAACATCGATCGGATTCAAGCCGATGTTGACTGTTTGTTATTTTACTATTACGAACTATCTCTACTCACTTTTTAGTGGCAATACTGTTGACTGATTTAAGTCAAACGTACTCAATTTTGGGCTGTTTGGAAATAGCGTATATTACAACCTCTGAGAAACGCCACCTACATGTCGGCGCAGGCTCATTGAACGGATGCGACATCCTCTGTAGTCAGTACCCCTCGTATGTTTGAAAATCACATAAACCACACATACATCCTCAAACTTCGTGTTTACATGTTCGTTCGCTTGCGTCGGGTCAGTGCAAGCATCGGTCAACTTTTTCTATACAAGGTGACGAAGTGCATCTCTCATGTAGGTGTTACTGCGCGAAAAAAAAAGCAAATATTGAGAGAAAGCACCCGAGAGGTTGGGTTCGAAGGCAAAGGAATTTCCGAAAATTGTTGAGAGAAAAAAAAAAAATACAAAAAGAGAGTTTTTTCGTATTTTTTTTCTGCATTTTTTTGTGTTTCTATTGGCGCAGTTTTCAACATCACGCGAAGGCGGGATAAAAAATACATACAATCACCACCCACTCACCATACTTCTTTTTTCTAATTCTTTAAGTTAATGTACCTTTTGTGGGTGAAAAAACAGGGATGCCACATATACAGATTTATCTGTAATCATACAGATTTTTTGAGGTTTTTGGATACAGAATTCTGTATATACAGATTACAGATATTTAAAAAAATACAGATTTTACAAATTTTTGAAAAATCCTCTTTTTTGTTGCATTTCATGATCATGTTTAAATAACCATATTTGGAAATCTCATTGAGCTGCCTACAGAATATGTCAGATATTCATCGACATATTGGAAGGATGGCCGCTTCGAAGGCATTAAGCAAATTAATCTTCGTGGGCAGCATCCATTTCAATTTTGTGTTCAAACTTCATAAATATCGGTTAAGTCAGCTTCGGTGGATAGCATCAATCTATACAATGTGCGTTTTTGTATGTCTAGTACGCTTTTGCTATTATTATCAACCCTACTGAATAACTTGATAAAACCACTAGAAATTGTGCAAACGTAGGTCTTAAATGATGACAGGGGGATGGACAATTTTCAGTAGTAAATCCAAGCACCCTCGGTGGACAGCATCCATCTCAATAATTAACTGGTATGGGCTACTTCTTTTCATGTCTGATTCGTATACTTTGATTTTAAAGTTTGATGTCAGACAATGTTATTGCATCGATAGCATAAGCTACCGGTTCTTGTATAATATGAACAACAACAAGAACAAACATAACATTTATATTTTGATCGTTTTCACTAATATCTTGATTTGGTGAGCAATGCATAAATTGAGCTTATATTCTTATTCATGAACTTTTATTTCTACCTATTTCAACTCACCAAATGAAATACAATCTGATCTTTGTACGCTGTCCACTCGAAAGCCAAATTATATTACTAGTATTTGCAAAATAGTGTTTTACTTTTATGTTGAATATTTTCTTACACTGCTGCATACTTGGAATAATCAGTTTGATTAGAACAATAAAAACCAACGAACTGATTTGAATAATGATATCTTTTGCTTCAAGCGGAGTACTGCGTTATTCGAAATATTTTTAAGAATTGAATCGATTGGAAATGTCTTTATCTACCGTAAGAAAATATTTGGATGATTTACCACCGAGTGTTGTTTTCAGCGTGTTCTATGAGATTCTTGAAACTGTCAACTATATTTACAGAAGTTCTTAGTAAATCACAGTAATTCGATGAAAAATTGTCATTTCACCATACTATCCCAAATGTTGTTTGTGTTCACCAATCTTTTCGTAAAATAATCGATTTCACAGGAGAATCTGTAAAGTTTTCTTTTGAAGATCAAATGCCGTAATTTTTTCACCGAATTCTGTGATCTGTTTCAATGGTGGTAAGCTCCAACTCGATTTAACTAATACCGTCCCTATTCGGTTGATCTGCAAAATGTTTGCTTGTAGTCAAGTTAATTAGGATCAAGGTCGACATAAAAGCAGCAAGACATGCATAATCAAGATTTAAGCCAAGGATAATACTTTTTTATACTCACTACCGTAAGCTTGATAACTTAAACATGTTGGAAAAGCAACTTTTTTAGATGTCAAAACTAATTTCAAAACTTGTTGCAGTGCAAGTTATTCAGGCTAGACTATTTTCAATATCAAAACATTAATATTATGATAAAATATGTAAGCTATTCGCATTTAGTTTGCTCGTGAAGTATTTATTGGAGTGTATATTTCAAGTCTATTTTCTGTGGTAAATTAAACCCTCGATCGAGGATGGGCTTCCACACACTGCTCATGTGTAAACCAATGGGGAAATAAGCTTAATAGCTAGGTATGAAGTGTCCCTTGACTCAGCCTAATATACAACGATCGATTACATTTTTTATTATAACTCATAAAGTATGAGCAGCAAGCGATATTTAACTAGTTATACACTTGCTACGATAAATTTAATAAGCCATTTGATAGCCTGTATCACGAAAAGGTACACTGCACATATTTTTAAGTCAGAAACTTTCGAGTAATATGGATGTAATTCGGTCTATAAGCACCAAATTTGGTCTATTCGTGGATGCAACTTCATCCCACTTGATAGATTTGTGATTAAATGTAGTCTACGTACAATTTTTTTTTCCTGATTTTCTGATTTAAGGCCAACTGTATTCGCTTACCCAACACAACATTTCATAAATCAAACTGCTACGAAACACTTAAGTAATTTTCACGATTGATTTTGTGGTCACTTGATAATCAAAACATTATAATTCACTCTACACAGATTTTGTTTTTAAGCCATATGAAATCATACAATCGAAACTCAGACATTTTTATTAATTTTTTTCCATTAACAACATTTTTACTACGCTATTCATACAACAGGCCATAGTTGGGAACATAGAATAAAATATGTTTCTAACACTGAGTCTACGATTTTCTCGACAAATCATTGTTATTATGCCAATGTGAACAGTCAATTTATAACCTGTGACTATTTTCTGTGCATATTGGCTGCATTACTCGGTTTATAGGTTCAATTTAGCCAAATTTAGATAATTCAAAGATCGTATAGATAATGTTCAGCTCAGCCAGTGAAGTCATGATGTCTAAAAAGTTACGGAAATCGAAAACTACGTGGAAGTGAACACCTAAAAATTGATTAATAATGTCTCAATTGCTTCGAAATAAATCGATCATCTTGATAAAAACATGATTTTGTTGATTATCACCGAATTATTGAAATATTTGGTACATAGGCCGAATAAAGGAGCAAGGCTAACATTACATCCCTGTACCCTACTTGGTTCAAATGCGATGCACACAAAGTTATTTTTCAACCAGTGAGCGGGAACCAAACAGTTGTTAAGTATACGATACAGATTTTTTTACAGATTTTCAACAGTCGGATACAGATAAAAAAGATTTTTGGATGTAAAAATACAGATTGACCATGAAAAAAATGTGGCAACACTGAACGAAAGTGAAAGCGTAAACAAACGCCATCGCCACAAAAACAAAAATAAACCCTTTCAAAAATAAAAAACCCCTTCCCCCCCGGCCCCAAAAAAAAAAGAAAACCAAAAACCATTCCCAAAAGGGGACAAACAGGGGAAAAACCACCAAAAAAAAGGGGACCTTTCCCCCGGGGAAACGAGAAAAAAAAAAAACGGACGGACCCCCCAAAAAACACGGGACCCGCCCAAACCCGGAGAAAGCACAAAAAAAAAAAACAGCGCGCGGGAAGGGAAAAAAAAAGAGAAACAAGATCCCGAAAAAAACCACGAAACCCAGAGCGAGCCCCACGCAAGGCCGACGCCGACAAGAAACCGAAAGAAATAAAAGAAAAAAAAAAATAAAAAAAAAAAAAGTATATAAAATAAAAGGAAAGAATTTGAAAACAAAAGAGTGTATTAAAAAAAAAAAAATGGTAATAATGCTGGCCCGTTTCCGGAATTCGTCGCAGTTTCCAATGATAAACGCCGAACTACGGAAATCTTCTTTCAGCTAGTGAATTCTGGATTCCTTATCATTTTTTCAAAATTTTCGCTTGTGTTTAACGGTGTTAAAAATAAGCGTTTGAAAGATTTTTTTAAGATTGCCGCTCAATAACTTGGGACATGAACGTTCTTTTTGCGTCCATTCGTATGCTGATTCGATGAAAACTTCATGACAGAGTTATGGGATGTAATATCAGCCAAGCCCCTAAATTCGGGCCATGTGCCAAATATGTCATATTTTCATCGAAAATTGACAAAAACATGATGATCACATCATTTTAAGGCAATTGATCCAATAGGGTAAGGGGATGTAACATTAGCCTAGCTCCTTCATTCGGCCTATGTACCAAAAATGTCATTAATTCAGCGATAATCAACAAAATTATGTTCCTATCAAGGTGTCCGATTTAATTTGAAGCAATTCAGATGTTATTAATCAATTTACTGTTGTTTACTTCCGTGTAATTAACGATTATCTTTAATTTTTAGACATCATGATTCCACTGGTTAAGCTGAACAGATTATCTCCATGATTTTCGAATGATCTAAATTTGGTTAAATTGGACCGATAAACCGAATAATGCAGCCTAGATGTACAAAAAGTAGTCACACATTAATAACTAACTGTTCACACAGATAAAATAACAATTAGTTAACAAGAAAACGGTGGACCCAATGTTAGGGACATATTTTTTTCTTTGTTCCCAACTATGGCCTGTTGTCTGGATAGCTTAATAAAAATGTTGTTATTGGTAAAATTTTCAATGGAAATGTATGAGTTTCGATTGTACATTCTCCAAATGGCTCATTTATACACAAACCAAAGGGAAAAAACCTGTGCAGAGTGAATTATTATGTTTTCATCATCAAGGGGACAATAAATCATATGTGAAGATCTCTTAAGTACAGGTTGGCCACAGACTCGGGAAATGCGGGAAAAATGCGGGAATCCATAATTATCGGGAAATATGCGGGAAAAAGTCGGGAATTTCGAAATACATCGGGAATTTTTGTCATATGAGGTTTCTTTCACATACATTTTTCAACTGATTTAACTAGCGATTTTGTCATCTACTCGGTTCAACGATCTCATTGACGGAATGAAACAGTGTTTTTCTGCAAATTCAGTATTGCTGATATCTTCTTCACCGGGCTCCGTGCTCTATAGATGGCCCGGTTGTCAACTGGAAGGCGTTCAAGAATTGGCTGGGGATATCAGGGATCTGCGAGCCAGTTCTGGCTTTGAAGTTCTCAACATCGTTAGCTGCGGCTTGCACGTTATGCACAATTCTTTCAAGGAGGGGCTAAGACAAACAGATTGGAATGTGGATCACTTTCTGCTGGCTTTGTACCTCTTACAAGATCAGGCTACACGGCTGTGACAGGTGAGGTTTTGCACATGACTTAGTTTTGTTTCTATTTTACTTGACTGGAACTCCATAGGTGAACCTTTTGACTGTAGCATCAATATGTATGCATTACTGTAAACTTTAGTGCAAAGATTAACTTGGCAAAGTTTTTTACAATATGTTTTCTTTTTATATGATAAACGAGTTCCACCAACCCGGGGATGGCAACACTGCTGTCATTTTTAAAATGCCATAAAGTCTCAGTCCATTTGTATAACAGACAATTATTTGTCACTGCAGTGGACAGAAACCTATTGTGCCAGTTGCCTTATAGCAATAACAAAGACACCAAATGCATCAGATTTTTTTTTTATTAGGTGCGCAACTAAGTTCCCACTGTTTAGCAATAGATGGCGCCAGTAGTAAGTGCTGGTCGAATGTTGTACATCTCAAGCGGCATAAACCAAGCTCAGACATATGGTAAACAAACCGCTTTGCCAAATCAGTAATTTTGGTTTAGTGTTATATATTTTGGTTGTTTGAAGATGTCTAATTTCGTGCCAAATAATCGTCATTTGCGGGAAGTGTTGATTTTCTTCGTTCATTCAAAGAAAACGGCGGCTGAAGCACATCGAGAGCTCCAAAAAGTTTACGGTGATGCTGCTCTGAGTGAAACAACGTGTCGTGATTGGTTTCGTCGCTTCAAAAACGGTGATTCCAGTGTTGATGATCGTCCGCGTGAAGGAAGGCCAAAAAACTTCGAAGACTCTGAATTGGAGGCATTGCTCGATGAGGATCCGTGTCAAACGCAAGAAGAGCTTGGTTCAGGATTAGGAGTTTCCCGCCAAGCCGTTTCTAAGCGATTGCATGCGTTGGGAATGAATCAAAGGCAAGGAACTTGGGTTCCTTACGATTTCAAGCCAAGAGATGTTGAGCGTCGTTTTTTCGTCTGTGAACAACTGCTCCAGCGGCAAAAAAGGAAGAGTTTTCTACATCTCATTGTGACGGGTGACGAAAAATGGATTCATTACAGTAACCCAAAACGGAAACATTCATGGGGACTGCCCGGGCATGCTTCAACATCGTCGCCTAGGCCGAATATTCACGCTGCGAAGGTTATGCTGTGTATTTGGTGGGACCAAGTTGGTGTTATTTATTATGAGCTGTTGAAACCAAACGAAACCATTACCGGGGAACGGTATCGAACTCAATTGATCCGAGCACTGCACGAAAAACGGCCACAATACGAGCACAGACACGAAAAAGTGATTCTTCAGCATGACAACGCTCGACCTCACGTTGCGAAACCCGTGAAAACCTACTTGGAAACGCTCAAATGGGAAGTCCTACCCCACCCGCCATATTCTCCTGATATTGCACCGTCCGATTATTACTTGTTCCGTTCGATGGCACATGGTCTCACTGGTCAGCAATTCCATTCATATGATGACATCTCAAAATGGCTTGATTCTTGGATAGCATCAAAAGACGAACAGTTCTATCGAAATGGAATTCACGTTCTACCAGAATAATGGGCAAAAGTCGTAGCTAGTGATGGGCAATACTTTGAATAATTCGTTTGTAAACTTTGTTTTCAAAATAAAGTTACTTTTTGACCAAAAAAAAGCGAGAACTTAGTTGCGCACCTAATATAAACGAATGTTTTTCGAAAAATAAGTTGTGCATCTATATCGATGACAGGCGTTCTTACTAGCACAAAAATATTTTTGTTAGATCTCAACTATTTTTTCTCGATTTTTAAACCAAAAAAAATCTAATAATTTTTATTTTTACAAACTGACAAAGTTACCGTCGGAATATGCAACGCGTTGTTGACGTTTTTGATGTTTGAAATCAATGGTTGGTTCGTTAGTTTAGGTAGGCTGTTTTTTTGTTTTTTTTTTGTTTTCTATTTCATGGTGAAATAGAGTAGTGTTGTTTTGCAATCATTATTATTTCATAATATTTTGAAATTGTTGTCTTCAATAGTTGCACTTGTCAGGATGAAACAATAAATGGAATGCGGGTATATTATTATATTTTTCATCGAAAAATGTCATAATCCACATACCCTTAAAATACCCTATTGATGCATGACGATATTTTTGATCAGTAGAATTACCTTTGGGGAGCTTTAAATACAAATGATGTAAAATGTTCTTTCAGGTTCATCAGTTTTTTCACTGAGATTCTGCGAGGTTCGTTGGGTGGAAAATGAACAAGTTGCTAGAAGAGCGCTACGAATGTTGCCCCATTTGAGAAGATTTGTGGACGAAGCCAGGAAGCAGGAAGAATGAAAGTTGAAGGAAAGGCATCCTAATTTCAAACGGAGCATTTCGTCGGTATTCCGATCAAAAGTGTTCGCTGTTGTGGTTGATGCGGTAGAAGATAAGATACTGGGCCATACTGGGCCAAAGCTGAATTTTGTCATCACGTCTGCAGCAATGGCCGAATCGTTTCAAAGACCAAATCTCTTATAGTTTCTTCTGTTTTTGACGATTTTATGGGATTAGACTAGAGCCGCTATGGAGTAAATGGTTAAGGCCGAGCGACAGTCAAAGCAAAATCGTTAATTCAAATAGAATTGACGTACACAGAAAAAAAATCTGAATTTTCATTTTGATTTAAATATCAGAGCATGAGAAATTGAATTTCATTCCACAGTGACTTTCAAGAAATAGTTCTAACAGAGATGAGCTTTTGCATACAACATTATTAACCATGTATGGCATGTCCCAGAACCTTACACGATTTATAATTTAAATGTCTATGTTTTGAGACGCTCCATTTATGTGCATGATAATGAACAGAAATTCACACTAAAAGATGCTAAATGAAGCAAGTCAGAATTCCAGGGTGAACAATTTCCCCAAAAACTTCAACAATATCTATTAATCCAATTTATCCCGGATAAAAATAACCATACAATGACAATACAATAATATAAAATAACATTAGAATCTATTGCCGAACATGAATCTTATTGTTCACGTATTGGATATATGAAACATGCATACTGTCATTACAATAGATCAACTATTCACCCTACATGCTAGAATTTTCAAAAATTGTGCAACAATACAATCAATAGTAATTGACTCACATTTGTTCGGGAAAAGATGATTTTTTCTATGGTTAAGATACATAACAACCCCCTTATTCTATTGTCGATGTCTCAATTTACATTAAATTCTATTGTGGAAACAATATCTCGTATTGTCATCTTATAGTCATGAACAATAATATTAATTGTACACACTTTTGATTCTATTGTATGGTTACAATACATTTAATTGTAAATCTATGAGAATTTTTTTTTCGGGATATTAACTCATTTTTCCAGTCGGGAAAATATGTAAAAAATGCGGGAAAAAAATGTTTGAATTGATATTGTGTGGCCACCCTGTAAGTATTTCAAAGCAGTTTTATTTTAGTTTGTTTTGTGAAAATTCATGTTGGGTAAAGCAAATACCGATGGCAATGCTTTAAATCATGAAGTCAGGAAGAAAACCGTACGAAGACTGCATTTAATAAAAAAAAGTCGATGGGAGTGGGACGAAGTTGCATCCATAAATAGACCCAATTTGATGCTTATAGACCGACATTACATCCATATCCCTCAAAAGTTACTGACTTTATAAAATGAGTTGTATAGTTTTTCATGAAACATAATACCAAATGTCTTATTAAACGTGTCTAAGCAAGTATATAACTAGCTAAATATCGCTTACAGCTGAAAAACTTTATGAGTTATAATAAAAAATGTAATCGATCGTTGCATAAAGGGCGATACGGTCAAAATTTGGTCAATATCAACTTGACGTATTTCTTTCAATTTTGCATTTAATTAAACCTGAACACCCCTCATTTTGAAGGTGTGTGTGTGTAGAATGTTGCTCCTATTTTGATTTTGGAATTCACTCTTCAGTTGTCAAAATGCCGTCCAAGCAAGAAGAGCAGCGTATCAAAATTTTGCTCGCGCATCGCGAAAATCCGAGCTACTCGCACGCAAAGTTGGCAAAATCGCTAAAAGTTGCCAAATCAACCGTTACAAATGTAATTAAAGTGTTTGGGGAACGTTTGTCGACAGCCAGGAAGTCTGGATCGGGGGGAAATCGAAAACCGGAAGCCGCTGAGACGACAAAGAGAGTTGCCGGTAGTTTCAAGCGAAACCCTAACCTATCTCTCCGAGATGCCGCAAATAAGCTGGGTGTATCGTCTACAACCGTGCATCGAGCCAAAAAACGAGCCGGACTATCGACTTACAAGAAGGTAGTGACTCCAAATCGCGATGATAAACAAAATACGACGGCCAAAGCGCGATCCCGGAGGCTGTACACGACGATGCTGCCGAAGTTTGACTGCGTGGTAATGGACGACGAAACCTACGCAAAGCCGACTACAAGCAGCTTCCGGGACAGGAGTTTTATACGGCAAATGGAAGGGGAAAGGTAGCAGATATTTTCAAGCACACGAAACTGTCAAAGTTCGCAAAGAAATATCTGGTTTGGCAAGCCATCTGTACCTGTGGCTTGAAAAGCAGCATTTTCATAGCTTCCGGGACTGTCAACCAAGAAATTTACGTGAAAGAGTGTTTGAATAAACGTCTGCTGCCTTTCCTGAAGAAACACGGTTGTTCCGTACTGTTTTGGCCGGATTTGGCATCTTGCCATTACGGTAAAAAGGCCATGGAGTGGTACGCCGCCAACAACGTGCAGGTGGTTCCCAAGGACAAGAACCCTCCCAACACGCCAGAGCTCCGCCCAATTGAGAAATACTGGGCTATTGTCAAGCGGAACCTAAAGAAGACCAAAAAAACTGCTAAGGACGAGCAGCAGTTCAAGGCAAACTGGCTTTCTGCGGCGAAGAAGGTGGACAAGGTGGCTGTACAAAATCTGATGGCAGGGGTCAAGCGTAAGGCCCGGCAATTCGGATTTGGAAAAGCGGAAGCCTAACTGAATATTTTTCCTGAATTTTATACTAATTGAACTTGAAAAAGAAATTTAATTTGATTTTTTAAATAAACGATTTCACCGATTAACACGCGTTTTCCCTTGACCAAATTTTGACCGTATCACCCTTTATTAGGCTGAGTTAAGTGACACATACCCTATTAATCGATTTACAGGTATACAATTTTGTGAAAGTCTCGATTTCCTATACTTTTGTACCGCCATACCATAACTTCACTGGTTAAGCTGAAGAGGTTAACACCACACTTTGATTAAAGTCCCCATAGATGTGAACTTTTACTTCAGGATAGTAAAAGTTCTCATCTATGAGGACTTTAATCAACGCCAGGCTGCCTTCATTCTGGACTCTGAAAATCAAAGTATCTTACTCCCAGTCGTTGGGGATAACGATTTGATTGCTGTTAATTTTTGACAAAACGGCCAGTTTAGGACTTAACCAAATTAATCACGTAAAACATCAACAAAATAGCTATTTGGACTTTTTATTTACGAATATTTATGAAGATTTCTGATCTGATCGAATCATTAACTCCATTGCAGGGTGGCCACAGACTCGGAAAAATCGGGAAATGCGGGACAAATGCGGGAATCCATAATCATCGAGAAATATGCTGGAAAAAGTCGGGAATTTCAAAATCTATCGGGAATTTTTGCCATACACAGACAATTTTTGACGTAGGACTACGTCTTTGTTTTCAATATAGGGGTACACGTTGCGAGTACGAAAATTTGGAGCGTCACGAAATATGCTTAGGTTTTGAAAGTACATAACTAAGTCATTTCATGACCGATTTTCAAAATTTTTGCACCGATCGATTGCAAATCTTTCTACTTATCAATTCCATTATTGAAAACTATAAATTTTAAATAAAAAAACTATTGAAATTCTTATAAACATAAAAATGAATTTCTATCGAACTGACCCTTATAGACATAGAAACTACTTTACCGACTGGCGTGAAAATTTGTATGCAGGGGCTTTTGGGACCGGGCAAGCTTCTTATGATGGTTTAAGACCCCCCTCCCCCCTATGGAATGGGGGGCTCTCATACAAATTAAACACAAATTTCGACATAATTCAAGAACTAATCAAGCAAATAGAACCAAATTTGGCAAGAAAGGTTTCTATGGTAGATTGAGACCCCTCCCACCTCAAGAAGGGGGAGTGGGTTCCCATACAAATGAAACAGGAACTTCTGATAACTCGAGAACTAATCAAGTAAATGGACTAAAATTTGACAGGTGGAAGTTTTTGAAGACAAGAAATGATTATTTGGTAGTTCTAGACCCCTCCCACTTCTAGAATGGGGGGCTCCCATACAAATGAAACTGGATTTTTTGCATAACTCGAGAACTAACTAAGCAAATGGAACCAAATTTGGTATGTGGAAGTTTTTGAAGGCAAACAATGTTTCTACTGTGGTTCAAGACCCCCCCCCCCCCCCTCTGGAAGGGGGGATGCTTTCACACAAACGAAAATTCAACCAAACAAGGGAACGTCCATTAATTACGTACGCAAAAATGTGGGCATGAGAGTATATCATATTTATTATTCGATACATTATAAATGTTACATAAGATGATTCAGTATTGCAAATCACTAAGGGTCGTTTGTTGTGTGCTTATTTGCAATCACAGTCCACTGTTTGATGGCATGTGATAATTTATGTTTTATGGCATGTGAAGTGTAAGGTTCATTGGTAATATTATTTTCGAATTCCAATCAGTGTTTAAAAGTGTTTCTTGCATTCTAGTGCGATGGATAGAGTCCATACCATTCGATAAGACACACATTATTTTGAGGAAGTGTAAGTAAAATGTCGCAGCATATGGCTGCAAACTATATACGTGAGTTGCTCAAGCTTTAAGCTTCAACTTCGTGACGAAGTGAGGTGGCTGCACTAGCTGTTCGCCTGACCCCAAAACGGCCCCTTTCAAGGCCTTCAAAATAACTGGAAAAGAGAGTTGTTCAAAATGGGCGGTTGCGAAAAATATCGTATGTCGAAGCCATAGTGTTTTGGACATTTGCACATTTTGCAGTGTTGTACACACATAGGCCTAGAAGAAATCGTATGCAATTGGTAGTGGATGAAGCCAGTCTCTTGCTAAAAATGTCCTAAATGTCTACCCACATAAACAATTACCATAAGAAGCACCTAACCACCAATTCGGGTTATCATCCCGACTGTAACCGGTACGGTTAAACCATAGACTAACTCTAAGACCAGTAGGTCCCGAACAAATACGATTTTTTTCTTGGCTCAGTCAGTACTCAAATATTCTGTCAAAATAACACATCAAATCAAAACAAAGGCGCAAATATGTATAGCAAGGTACTGGCTACAAGGTGTACTTCGGACCAAGGGGTTCTACAACAGTGAATCAATTTCAAATCGCTAATTGCATATTGATTGTTGGTTAAACCATCTGTAATATCGTTCTTGTATATTACATGTTTATTAGGGTAACCTGTTTAGTGTATTGCAGTTAGTTTTTGAGCGAAATCAATTTCGAAAACCCTTTAAACAATTAGGCGACTGGAGGCGAATTCGATTGCACATTGCTACATAGTCCTACGTTACCTTTGCGTACAACCCCATTGAGCTGAACCTTGTAGTTTTTCACCTACGACGTGGCTTCGGAGAAGCCATTCAAGGTTGTCATCCGTGGCTTGCCGGAGATGGAAACCGGCGAAATAGTGGAGGAACTCCGCCACTCCCACAACCTGCAACCTCTGGCGGTTTATCCCATCAACAGGCGGAACCGGTCGACCAAATACCGGGATTCACTGTACCTGGTGCATTTTGCCAGGGGCAGTGCTACTCTCGGTAGTCTAAACGCCATACGCTCCATAAGACAAATCATTGTAAAATGGGAAGCATACAAGGGTCCTAACCGCGAACTGACGCAGTGCATGCGGTGCCTCGTTTTCGGACATGGCACTAGGAACTGTAACATGAAGCCGAGGTGAAACTACTGCGCCCAAGAGCATCAAACCAGTGACTGCCAACAGGAAGAAGCCTGCCAGTTTAGGAATACCTGAAAATCCGGTCCCAAGCAACTGCTAGGAACCAGCCCCACAGGATGGCAAGAAAGCAGAAGGAGCCCATGTTCGACCTCGACTCCTTCCCCACTTTGCCGCGCACAACGGCACCGACGTCTGCTACACCACCCCAACAGCGAACAATTCCCGTTGGAAACAACGCATCTGGTGTCCCCCCAGGCTTCAACTGGCACCGTCCGATACAGGACCCCAACACCCAATGGACTCAATCGGAGCCGGCACCCCAGTCGGAATCAACTGCAAACATGATCGCGCATCTGGCCTCGCTAGTCGCCGACATGCAAAAGACGATGATGCAGATGATGCATCTGTTCGTGACCAGCAGCATTCATCGGCCAAAACACTAGAACTCTCTGAGTTTCTAAAATCACGCCGAACTGACATCGCAATCCTAACGGAAACGCACCTGAAGCCTTCCAACAACTTGAGCCTTCCCGAGCATACCATCTTCCGCCTGGATCGAGCTGGGAATCAACGTGGTGGTGGTGTCGCCATCGCCATTCGAAAGGGGCTGGTATACCGGCCCCTCCCCGATTACCGATTGTCTTTCATCGAGGCGGTAGGAATCGAACTGTCCACATCCGATGGTCCAATCGAAGTCGACGCAATGTACTGTCCATCCCAAAGCAAAATTTCGGACGGCTCCTCCATTCGGATGAAAAATGACATCCAAAAGCTTACCAGAAGTAACGAAAAGTTCATCATCGTTGGCGATCTGAACGCCCGCCACCCGCTTTGAGGAGACTCCAGGAGGAACCGGAATGGGGTAGTACTTGCCAACGACCTGCAGACTGGACATTATGTCGTTCTCCACCCAGACGCTCCTACATTCTTCTCGCCGGCCTGGCCGGCTCCACACTAAACATTGCTCTGACCAACATCGTCGATAGCTGCTCCATCCCGGAAGCAATCAACGATCTCTCGTCTGACCACCTACCGGTCATCTTCGAGGTGAACCTAGAACTGCGTAGTAACCCACGGTTTCGTAGACGAAACTGCCACAGAGCTAACTGGCCCCAGATTCAACGTTTCATCGAAGATCGCACTATCGACAACCTCGACCTAGCCACTCCTATGGCCATTGACGACGCACTTCAGCAGTTCACTGGTGTCATCAACGAGGCAGTATCCCGGCTCATCCCGTCAACACTGGTGGTGGGTAAGTGTATTCAACTAGACATTGCTACAAAACGAATCATCTCGCTTCGCAATTGTGTGCGTAGACAATTCCAAAGAACCCAGAACCCTGCTAGGAGGCACCTGGTTAAAAAAAACTCAACAATATCATTGCCACCAGAGTAGCCAAGTTGAAAAACAGGGAGTTTAGCAGGGATCTGCAAAATCTCCCAAATTACTCAAAACCCTTCTGGCAACTAGCCCAAGTTCTCAAAACAAAACCTAAGCCGGTGCCTCCAATCAGGGAACTGGGTTAAACTCATATTACGGCGAGCGAAAAGGCGAACGCACTGTCCCGTCAATTCCTTGCATCGCATAACTTGGGTCGTGATATGGTCAGCCCCATGGAGACAGCAGTAGCGGCCAGCGTTGATCACCACTCCACTCCAGTTCCAGTCGATCTTTCGGCGGACCACAGAGTATCGATAGACGAGCTTAGCAGCCACATTAAGCAGGCCAAAAATATGAAGGCCCCTGGCTTTGACGGGATCTTTAATATCACCCTTAAAAGTCTAGGGCCCAAAGCGCTTCATCTCCTGACGAATCTATTCAACCGTTGTCTCGAAATCAGCTACTTCCCGGCATCTTGGAAGGTCTCTAAGGTGGTACCCATATTGAAACCGGGCAAGGATCCCACCGACCCGCCTAGCTACTGAAGCATCCAACATCTTGCTAGAAGCACAGTTTGGGTTCCGACGTGGCCACTCGATGGTCCATCAGCTCCAACGGGTGACTAATATTCTAAAACGGTCTCTAAGACCGTTGCCATGGCGTTTCTCGATATAGAGAAAGTGTTCGATAACGTCTGGCACGATGGCTTGACGCACAAGCAGAATTTCCCAACGCATCTGGTCCGGATCGTCGCTAACTACCTGCATGGTAGGACTTCGCAGGTCTGCGTCTCTGGCAACCTCTCAACCGAGTACCCGATCCTCGCCGGAGTGCCTCAAGGTAGTATTCTGGGACCATTGTTGTACAACTTGTGCACGTCGGACATAGGCACTAGGCTCAGAATGGCCGCCAATTAGAAACCTATTCTAATTAATCCCCCCCCCCCCCCCCCCCTTACTTCCCTTGTAATTCCACCATCCTCTAAATGTAAATAGTAGTATGATAAGTTAGGTTAAGTTATATCAAATGTAAAACACATGCACCTAAAACACTATCGCAAGATAAATACAGCCAAAAACAAATAAGAATTTAAGAACAGAAAAACTAAAGTATGAAACGCATTATCTGCAGAATCACTTAACAAAAAAGAAAACGATATGTTATAACATTATACTAAGATGCAAATAAAATTAACCTTGAAGTTAAAAAAAAAAAAGTTAATTTTATTCATTAAGACCCCAACTGGTCAGATGGATGTTTACATATATACAAATACAAATTGAAATAACCTAGTGGAGATAACTTGGCGTACAACCTTCAAGGTTTTTTTTTTGGCATTCGAAGTAAATCTTTGTTTTGATCACATTTTGCTCCCAAAAAATGTCGGGACCCTGTTTAGGATTATTCGCAAATATTAATTAAAGTTTTGAACAAATCCCTCTTGTAACGTAGATTGAATCGTGTTGTTCGTAGCAAATCATACTGAATATTTCGATAAAAAATCGGAACAAATCCCGTTTGAAGTTGTTAACAAATATTGATAAAAAAATCCCAGAAAATAATTCCTAAGATTCAGACTTTTGTCATCCGACTTCAGACGAGCTCGCCTGAATTTTACATAACATAGAAAATTTGATCGTGTGACCAAATACACTGTTTTGGGATAAGGCAAATGATTCAAACGTAACAAACGGTCTACTTATGATTGACGACAATAAATAAATAAATAAAATTCTATAGAAATAATTGCTAAACTCTGTAAGCCAATCTCAATAAATTATTATCTTGAAACGCCACAAACAGATGAACCTCCTACGATAAAATAAATTTACTACTGCTACAATCAAAACCTAACATTCACGTCATTCCTGCGTTGTGATGCAGCGTTTACCTTCTTTTTTCTTCATAATGTGCAACTCACCATCAGAATTCGTACGTCTTATCGCGCCTCGTCATCTACAACTTTGACACATTCGATAACCTCAAAACAGCAAACCAACAACAGAGCGCGTCACCGGGCTTCGAGCGCCGCCAATGAGCAATCGAAGAAAGCAAAACTCAAAGTTCAACGCCTGCTTCTATTTCGAATCGCGCCATCCAGCGGTTGTCAGCGATAAGAATCGCCAATAACATAGCGTGGTTGCCTATTTTAGGTGCGCCCGGAGAAAGGGGTCAGCTCAGTACGGAACTAGCAGTCGGTGGAGAGTCGCGTGCCCACACAGCTCGAAAGCCATGATACTATCAATAACGAAGCTGTTGGTCACGTTTAGCGTGGCTGTAGTGGCCGCTTCGGTTCCACTCGGACAGCAACAGGAACAGCTGAACGTGCTCGGGCGGTCGATGCTGACGACGGCTAACGAGATGCAAGCGATGCAAGAGGATGTAAAGGAGGGTCTGAACGACGAGCTGGTGGCGATATTTGTGGAAGTGAATGCGTTGGTGGCTGAAATCTATAGGCAGATAGGGGAATTTATCAAGGAGTACAATATGACGGATGAGTACTGTATCCAGGTGGTGGGCTACATGCATTGGGCGCGGACATTGGAGGCTATGGAAGCGGTGCAAACATGCGCGGAAAAGGTAGTGGACGAAATCGATGGACAGCGACTGACGGAGATGTTGGAGCAAACCAGGCAGAAGGGAATAGAAGTGAAGACGGTGGTGCTGAGGGAATTGGCAAGGAATGGTAATATGAACGAAGTGGAGCGAGTAGTCGGCAAGGACCTCGAACGGGTCCAGATGGAGTGGTCGGTGATGGTTGCAGCCTTGAAGGCTGGTGTAAATGAGTTAACGAAGTTTCGGCAAACAGCAGTGCTTCAAACCAAGGCCTGTACCTCGGAAGCTATCGAAAAGTACGAATTCCACATGGGGTTTTTACGCTACTATATGAACAAAAACGATCACTGCAGAGCATGAATAAACAACCGCTGGTTGAAGAGGAAATTTTATTCATCTTCCAAGCAAGTTTGCAATACATTGTCAGTAGCCTGTAACCAATAATCGACATCTTCCATCACGGTCTCCAAGCAGACACGCAATTCTTCTGCGATAAACTCAGCCGTATCAGCGTGGCTATCAACTTCGTCCACTAATACTTTCTGGTAGTTGCTCCACAAATACTCCAACCAATCAGATTCCTCCTGCAGAAAGTCCAGCTGCTCAGCTCCAGCATACAGTCCAAAGGATTCCAGAACCCGTCCACGGCCGTTCGTACCGGCTCTCATGATGTAGTGTGCGTGCGAGTAGAAGTGATACTGTGAATCGGCCGAAATTTCCTTGTTCGCATACGCGGCGCAGTATCCGATGTCCCATGTGATGAACCATCCGTATAAATATAGCAGGTTATAGGCATAATCGAAGCATTCCTGGAGGTCGTCGTTTTCGTTCAACCATTCTTCCACCCGAATCGATACGTTCTTGTTGTAGAAGGCTTCCCGAGCTGCAAAGGTGTAATTTCCGAGCAGTCGCAAATTTTTCTGGTTCATCGTCAAAATGGCATCGCTGTTCTCTGCTCTCAACACTTGAACTTTGCCATCGATATCCGATCCCAGGTCGTTGAACGTGTTCCGGAAGTCTTCCAACGATGAGGCTTCCAAGAGCGAAGCTCCCAGAATCAAAAGTAGGGCAGCAGCCAACACGTGGTTCATTCCTTACCGTTTAGTGTTCAGTATTCAACTGGCTCCGAATTCGACCAACGGTTCGTATCTTATCCAGAACACGAAGATTGGCAATAAATACCCACGCAGGGTTAATCTAGCCAAAGCTGTTGCCTGATTAGATTGGCGGGTGTTGCTCAATCGCAGAAGATTGGAAGTCTCACAATCCGGTGATGAACCGATGAAGCAAGATGCAGTGGTTTCCCTTTGTTGCCGTATTTTCTGTGGCGGTCTATGGAACTGGTATTGAACTCTACCAGAAGCAGATAGAACAGCTGAGTAGAAACGCAACGGGCGAGTTACAGCTGATACGGATGTCACATCGGTTGGCAGTGTCCAGTCTGATGAGGAAGTCGCTGGAAAAGCTAGGTGAGTACACCGAGCGTGGTCGACAAAGGACTGCTGAGGCACTCGAGTACATTGATTCGTTTAACGGTGGGTTGAGCGAGGAGCAGAAGATTTGCCTTGGAGAGGCGTACAACGCGCAGAAGGAGTACGCTCAGGTCCTGGATGATGACCTGTCGCACTGTGGATCGAAGGTATACAATGAAACTTCAGTGGATGCGTTGGAGCAGTTTCGGGATGTTGCGGGATCAGTGCAACTCGCTGCGCTACTGGTGCTGAATCAAGCGATGGTGGCGTTCGAAGTTGAGGATTCATCGGAAAGTAGGGAGCGTTATTTAAGGGAGGAGTTGGAGTTTTGGAGCACGTTATGGGAACTGTATTCTTTGGTTTTGGAGAATAAATTGGTCGAGCAGCGTTCGGACCATAAGGATGCGCTCGAGTTCTTGGAGATGTGCTTGGAGCAGGCAGTGTTTTTCTTCAATAACACTATAGTGTACATCAAAGATAGACTGGAGCAATGTTTCGCTCGATGAATAAAGAAAACGCTGCAAATGAGTGTCTGAATCATTATATTTTTAATTCTCTAAGCATGTGTCGTAGGCAAATCCCAATAGATTGTACATTGTAACCAAAAAGTAAAATTGCAATTCTTCAATACACGGATGCATTGTCCCGACTACAGCTTCACGCAGTTCAGAGTGTCTTTCGAACTCTCGTTCGAAATCTTCGCTCGAACCGTACACCACTTCGTTGAAATGATCTAATTCCGCGTCCAATCGACCTTCGACCTCCTCCTGATTCTTCACGGGATCGACCTCAGCTAGGGCATCGACGGCCGTCCGAAGCATTGTGCTAGCTTCCCGATGTAGCGTCCATGTCAGAGGATGGAACCGAACTTCCACGTCATCCTTCAAAAAGACGTACATCTGGCTGACACAGAGTTGCAGCCACAGTTCGGAACGCTCAATCTCGTCGTACAACGAGGCTTCGATTGTATCCAAACAGACAAGGTCCACCTCCGTATCGTTACGTAACACAGCCATCTGACGCAGAACGTCCTTGTTGATCGTCTGCAGGTCGTGAGTGGCCCTACCGACGTACTGCAGAACATCGCCCTCGATGAAACTTCGATGCAGGTCGCTATTTTTCAAATAGGCACCGCTCAACAATTGCAACATCTCTCTATTAAGATCAGTAAATTGTCGCTGGTAGATGTTGAGGAATCCATCCCCATAAACAACCGCCAAAGCGAGCGATGCAACGAACGCAACCGAAATGCACTTGAACATTTTGACTCGACCTTCCGATGGGAACTAAACCATTGCCCTCCCCGCCATAGAAAGGATTTATTTTCGGACAAACGATAAGATTAGCTAATCAACCTTGGGCAGTTTATCAATTCACCTCTAGACAATTATTCTCCGCGTAGTACATGATATTGTCGATGTTCTGCGGGAGAATTCCAACCATCCCATCGGAACACTCGTGAATTTTCTGAACGACTTCAGCTTTAAGATCTTCATGCTGGTACAAGTCCTCTTCCAGGTCCATTTGCCCGCTGATCCACGACTCGGTGAAGTGGTCCATCTCCGCGTCCAAACGACCTTCCAATTCATCCGGGTATAAGAGTGGGTTCCACTCCGCTACCGCATCCAACGTAGTCTGCAGGATGTAGGTTGACTCCCGATGAAGATACGCTACCAACGGATGGAATCGTTCTGCTGCATCCCTCTGAATGGCTTGATACAGGTCACCGACGCAAAGTTGCAGGAACTGCTCGGCTTTTCCGAAGAGTGAATCCAACGATGTTCCCACCGAATCCAAACAATCTTGATCCGAGCCAGACTTTGCCCTGAACGAAGCTAGCTTCAGATTGGATTCGTAACGAATCCTCCGCAAAGCGACGGTCCCGTTGGCAATTTCCACCAGGATTTCCCGAAGCAGCAGTTGATTCTGAGCTCGATTGGTCTCCCGTGACACCGTCAAGCCCCATGTGATACGATTGCTCAAATCAGCAAACCTTGCCTGATACGGCGGTAGAAAACTTCCACCTCCGAACGCCACCAGACTCAGCAATACAACGATGAACAGCATCTTTCGGCAATGGCTGAATGTGAACTAGTTTCCACCAAGTGCCCTGACACTCAATTTGAAAACAAATACTTCCAAAAAATCAGATAAGATAACGCCTAGTAGGGACTCAAACCACCGGTCCGATTTGCGTTTCTTCAAAGTCGTGACTTTGCAATCGGCTTATCTCACCACGTTCGACGTAGGCAGCAATCGATTCGTCCAAAATCTGTCGACTGCCATGCGTCTGCATCAGTCTGAAGTTATCGACCGAAGCACGATGTTGCGGAAATCTCTATGCGTCTCTGTAGTTATTTTGGTCCTCGCTACGAGGTCCATCTTCGCTAACGAGGACTACAGTTTCCTGGAGCGCTTCCAGGCCAACTTCTCCGCCATCTCCAGTGAAGTAGAATCCGATCTGCAGGGAAAACGCGAGTTCAACGGTCTGCTGATTCGGGAGTTCAACCGGGAGATCCTGATGGAGTTCGGGATCATGATTCCACGGATGCGGTTGTCTCATGACGAGTTCCTACAATATGTGGAAACCCGCGATGCAGTAGATGAGGACTGTCGGGACTATGTGCTATTTTTGGCAGAATTTTATATGTGGTTCCAGCAATACGACATCCAGGATTGTGCCTACCTGACATACGGTCAACTACGGGAGGATTCGCTGTATCGGTTTCTGCCGTACGAGCACGAGTTTTCCAGGGAGAATACGCGGGCAACGTATCAGGTTATGCAGACCTTAGGACGTAATCGCGTTACCGATGTTGATGCGATTCAGTACGAACTGCAGGATGAGCTGGACTACTATCTTGGACTGCGGGAGTTCTACCGGAAGCTGTTGAACGAGGAGCTAGCAAAGCACGGCGATGATGCTTATGTAACGATCAACATACTGGAAGCCTGCATTGAATATGCGTTTTTCTGGCAGGACGACGATCATGAATATCTGCGAGGTTATTTGGACAATGACTGTGAGTTTTAGGTTGTTGAAGTTGGGTTTTTTCGGTCAATAAACAAATATACTCCGGAGATAAGGGTTATCTACTAATGGAAGATATCACGGCACGAGATCTGGTAATTTCGGATCAATAAACGTTTACGTCTGGATATGATAAGAGCTATCGCGTGTTGCAGCGATTGAGTCAGTCATGTTTTGGAAGTTATCGACAGCTGTCGGATTGGTCTTGTTCGGCATCGCTTGCTCCGCTGACCCTCTGCGGTTGTGTGAGTTCAACGTGCAATTCGCAAACCTTAGTGCCGATTCGACGGTACTGGTTCAGGGCAAATGGCGCGAAAATGGTGAGCTGAACGGACTACTCAACGAGGAGATCGTGATCCTATTGGGCAAAATGGTGTATGAAATGCGAGAGGGCAATGAAGAGGCCTACCGCAAGCTGCAGGAAGCCACCGGGATTGATGATGACTGTCGGGCGTATCTGGAGTCGTACTTTGAGCTAACACAAGGACTCCAAAACGGGGATATCCAGCTGTGTGCAATCTACGCCTATAGCGATCTGTTTGCAGACACGATCAAGCGATTCCGACCCAGAGCAAAGTTCCTGAAGTTGATCAATACCCGAGTGTTGCATCAAGTTGTGAAGAACCTGGGCAGTAGCGAATTTTCGGATGTTGAATCAAGCTTGGAGACGGAGCTCAACGACTACAAGGAACAACTGGATATGCAGACCGGGTTGCTTCAAATTGACTTGGACCACCATGATGAAGTCCTGCTGGAGACCATCGAACGCTTGGAAGGCTGTAAATATTGGAACCTACTGTTTCAATCAAATGACCTTCAATATATTAGAGATAACATCGAGGGTAACTGCCAATAAAGCATCGTTTTACGAATACTACTAAACACAATACATATATACATTATCCACCGCTGTCTGCATCAGTGCCAAATGCCAATAGATGGCGTAGTCGTACCACCAGTGCATCTCCCCGTGCACTAAATCCTCGAGTGGTTCAATAGCTTTAATTTCCCTCCTGAGAGTGTCTTGGTATTGAACCCATAGTGCCTTGAAGCGTATCAGTTCATCCTCCAGTTTGTCCGCCACTACGTCCAAGGCGTCCACGAATCGAATTTCTCCCAATGTCTGCACCGTTTGTGACAGCGCTCGCGTATTCCTTCGGCTAATGGACCGTACCGATGGCTGGAACCGGTACATTCCATCATACCGCATGTAGTAGTCCATGTCGTACGCACAGTACATAATATCCAATGCGCCAACTTCCACGAAGAAATCAAACATATCTTGAACGTCCTGCCGGCAGTCGTCATTGAGGAGTTCATTCGCCTCAATCGCTGCACTTGCTTCGTTCGTGATGCGCCGCATATCTATCGTCAAGTTTCCAATCTCTCGAACGATCCACTCGATAAGCTGCAACCTGACTTGGTTGTTTTGATGAGTCAACTCTTGGATTTCCGGTAGAACCAGTTGACTTTGTTGAACGAAACGTTCCTGGTAATCCACCAGAATCGAAGACTGACCCCAACAGGTCCCCGCGGTGAAGACAAGAAGGTATATAACTACAGGAAACATTGTTAACAGATGGTGGTTACAAGTAAACTAACGATTACAAGCACGGATGGTTTTCCGCTACTTGCGCTTTGTTATCTCGAGGGGATTGTAAATCATTTCCGAACACAATGGGACAAATTTTCCTAAGCCTAGATAACTGAATCGACTTATCGAACGCTCAGCTGAACGGTTCGTGGTTTTTATTTCATTAGTGCAAAATTACGTAAACCTATGCCTCAGAGAAATCCCCGCAGTAGTACTCGATGTCCTCGATGGCCCAATCCATGAAAATTGTGTGCCAATCGATGGTGTAGTTTATCCACCAGTACATCTCCTCTTGAACTTCGTCAGCAAACGGTTCCATCGCCTTCAGCTCATCCTGAAGTACTACCTGGAAGCCGTCCCACAGGACTCGATAGTATTCCAATTCCTCTTCTAGCTCACTTTTCGTGTCACCCATGTTATCCAGGAACTGGTTCCGTCCTAACGATTGTACCGTTTGGTAGATTGATCTGGTGTTCTCCCGCTGCATGAAGCCGACCCATGGATTGAAGCGATAGAACCAATCGTACCACATGTAGTAGTCCATGTCCATCGCACAGTACATGATGTCCAGCGCGCCAATCCATACGTAGTAATCAAACAGATCTCTCATATCCTCCGAGCAGTCCTCGGTAAAGTTCTCGTGGTTCTCGATGTGTGTCCATGTCTCGTCGGTGATCCGACGCATCTCCAGCGTCAAGTTCCCAATCTCCCGAACGATCCAGTGGATCAGATCCAGACGAACTTCATTGTTCTCCTGGCGGAACTTCTGCAGCTGTGGTTCCACCTCGCGACTATGTTCGGCAAATTGTTCCTGCAGTTCTGGGAAAGGCGAAATGGCCAGGGAACTGCCTACCAACAGGGTCAGCAGGAGGAGTTTCCGGAACATGGTTTCTGGTTGGGTTCGTCTGCTTCGTAGCACGCTTAATGCCGTACTGAATGTGGCTGGAAGCTGAGTTGGGTTTGTCCACGAATTATGAAATCAAGTGCTACTGAATGCAATAAATCTCACGCTTTCTACCCTCCGATAAGGTCACTTGTTTTGATTAGGTTAAATTTGGCATCGCTTATCGGGGAATTACTATTGTACCGGAGACGAAGCGTTTGCGTACATGTTAATAGCTACCCACGCGAGTGTTCGAACGCAAATGCACTGAGGTGTATCATCTTATCGGCTGGGTTCATTATGGGGGGGCGGTCCGTGGCGTCGAGTTATCGGCAGCCATTAAAGTAATGGAAGCTCACTGGAATGAATTCAGTCTATCGCCGAGCTTCACCAGCTTAGCTAGCGAATCCGCGGTGTTTGATGATCATTCGATCGAAGTTGAGTCAGATGTAACTGCCGATGTTGATCTTTCGCTGAAGCTGCGTGGTGGCTTGAGTTTCCGGAATGGCTGCGTGTTGTGAACCTATTCGTCGATAACTTATGGAGCATGCTTGTTCCTCAATCCACATAATCCTGGAGGACAACAGGAGTTCAACAGGAGCGACAGTCGAACAATCTACCAGAAAATTCTTCCGGGTGAGCTGCAATACTACTAGCATCTATGAGAGGTAAATCAGGAAGCTTACTCAACTTTCCTCTACATGATGAAATGGTTAGTTTTCGGTAATTTGCTGGATATTTCGAGAATCAAGCCTTATCAGCCCCATTTTTGGTTACTCGATAGCTTATATGACCGGGGATCATATAACAAAATAATCTGCTCTGAATTGGCATTCAGTGCAGTTCTTATGAAACACTCAGCCACAAGATGTTCCGAAGCTGTATTCTCGTACTGGAACCGTTCATCCCTGGCACTCTGTCCGACGCGTCCATAGTGGCCATCTAGGAGCAAAACCTCGAACTGAGCCAAAGCGCCGAACTGCAACTCCGTGACTTCCGTGACAAGCTGACCTACCAGGTGTCGAACTCCCTTGAAAATCTTTCCATCAAGATCCGCAACCTCACCAGCTTTTACTTGGCAATTTTTGGTAGTTATTCGACCGGTTGTGACTACTACGCAATGTACGGTTTGTTGGATATTCAAAGCCAGGCGAAAGAAATGGCTGAAGACATGAGACACGACGCAATCACTCGTTCCAAGCCGGTAGCTGCGTATGCTCAGCAGGAGAATCGGCAGCCAATCGATCAACCGGACGGTGTGGACTCTGGCAAAGATTCGACTCTTGAACTTGAACGATACAGTTTACGAACTGCAGGACGAGTTAGATGACTTCCAGAATCTTCGGACAGGATTTCAGAGTTTGGCTGCAGCAGGAAATTAAGGGTAATGCGACTCTGGTGGAACATGTGGAAATCAACGAATGGCACGAGTTCACTGGGATAATGAAATGCGAGGAGGAGAGGATGAAATCCGCTTCTTACGATATCGAAGCATTGGACCGGAGATTTGACCACTTCCAGACCAAAACGACAACTGCTGACAGTTCGGTAGGGTGGGTATTTAATAGTAATAAATTTCATTACTGATGAACTTGTGAAAATTTTGGAAAGAAAACCAATTTATTTATCTGAAGATGGTATGGTATTGAAACATTTCATAACTAGCTGACTAAGGTAATCGGCGAGTTTGCTTTGTTCATTTTTCCAACATGTGTGCAACCAAATTTTGTGAAAAATGTCATGCTCTGAAAAAATTACACATTTCAAAATATTTCATCGTTTTGAATATTTCTTAATTCGAAATATTTCATCGTCTAAAATATTTTACAAGTCGTAATATTTCCTTGTCTGAAATATTTCACCGTTTGAATTATTTCCTTTTCTGAAATATTTCACTGTTAAAATTATTTCCTTGCCGGAAATATTTCATAATTTGAAAAATTCCATTGTCTGAAATATTTCACGAATTGGAATATTTCATTATCTGAAATATTTCATTATCTAAAATATTTCACAAATTGGAATATTTCATTATCTGAAATATTTCACCGCATGACAAATGTCATTGTTTGAAATATTTCACCCTGTGACAAATTTCATTGTCTGAAATATTTCACCGCATGACATATTTCATCAAATGAGATTTTTCAAGCAAAAGAAATAGACAACTCTAAAAGAGTTTCAATATGATTCAGAATGCGTTCAGTCCTCGAAAATGCCAACTTTTGACCAACTACACTTTACTTTAGTTATCATCGACAAATGTGGGCCTCCGGATCTTTTCAAATCAATCATCTGAAATCTACAATTCTGATCAACTGCGGTAAAGAGCGGGCTTATCAGGCACTTCAGTTGGCTTATCGCTTCCCTTAACCGACCGGAATGCTTCGCTTTTCCCATTTGCGTTCTCCATAAAGAACCTGTTCGCACCCGAAGTGGCAGCCAGTTTTGCTTCAACCGCCAACCGCAAAATGTTTCGAATCAGTCTACTTCTGCTAATGGCGTTCGCTCTCGGTGCGCTAGCCGACTCGCCGATATTGGACTTCCAGGAGCAATTCAGTGAACTCAGCCAAGGCGTCGAACTGCAGCTACGCGACTACCGTGCCGAAAATGTAGACGTCCGCGCTAAAGCGGTCCACCGTTCGTTGGACGCCCTCGGAAATCTAACCGTCGAGATGCGAAACATCAGCTGGGACTACTGGGCACAGATTGAGTCCCACGAACTAGCGAATCCGGAGTGTTTGGAGATTATCCGGAAACAGTTTGACTACTACGTGTTGTACGGAGGGCAGGATATTAAAGGAATGGCGGATGATCTGCATAGGTACTTGAGATCCGATGCGTTCTATCGGTTCTATCCAGTGGTGTCGCCGGTTCAACGGGAGAACAGTCGATCCATCTACCAAACGGTTAGAACGCTGGGCAGGAAGCAATTCTTGGATAATATGGCCGATACGGTGTACGAGCTCCAAGATGAGTTGGAGTACCATCGAGATCTATGGGAGGCGAATCAGGAGCGACTGCAGCAGGAGTTAGCCGATGTTGACTATTTGATGCGTAGCGTGGAGTATGAAATTGAGTGGTGGCATGACTTCGCCGTGAGATATCATCGCGTGTTCATGGGCTTTGTATTGAATAGTGTCTACGAGTTATGTGTACCGGAGGAAAACGCAAAACACGCAAGATCTTCGCCGTCGAATGATATGTTATTGAAATCGGAGGAATTTAAAAATAGAAAGATTGTAAAAGATACACAATTGATTAGGGAATAAATTCTAGCAATAATATTTCTTAACAGAATCGTTTAATTTTCCACATTATCTGTGCACCTAGACTGGTATTTCACTACGTTGGCTTTCTCTGATAATTTTTGCCAACTGACCCAGTTCATTTGAGACCAATGAATCAGGAGCTTTTCCCCTAGAATGGAACTCAGGACTTTACCAATTTTCCTGAAAAATACAGAGTCACAGCGAGATTGATCTCCTGGATATCAGACAAGTCTGTCGTAATGCTATTCTTGTCGTACGATTACCGAATAACGTACAGCTTATCTAATCAGCTTACTCAGCGGAAGGCAGTGTTTTGAAATTTTAGGTCTTACCTCGCCTTGGAATGGTGAAAACCCACCTCGTAGATAAATCAGGTGACTTCATCCATTGACCAATCACGCCCATCTAGGCGTCTCGTACTTTTCAAGCATTCCAGACTTGACGAAATCCCGTATGCGTCCATTGGGTTGTGGCAGTGTTGCCAATTTTGTATAAGTGCGATTCTTGGGATGATTTTTTTAATTTCTGGGAAAGGCTCAAATTTAAAGGAGTTCTTCTTTGGTGCCGACAACAACCTTTTTTCCAACAGATCATGGAGACGGAAATCAGCAACTTATGCAACTCAACGGAGGCGGAAGAACCAAGTCAAAATCGAAGATTCCGTTAATATGTCAGTGCACATTGAAGTGTCGTAGGCTCTTTTTCTTATTTTTGTGATGAATGAAATGACTGAAAACGGAGTCGAACCATGAACATGATTGACCGCCCGAGGTTGCTACTCCCTTATTGCTAATTATACTGAGAATCAACAGATGATGCTTAGGACTAACATATATCTTCAATATGTATAAACTGTTGATCTCATACTAAGGCAATACCGGCGCCTAGCTCGCCCGAATGCAGGTCAAATAACGAATGAATAGGAAATCCTCCAGGATTTTGGATAAATAGGTTGGGTTGGCCGAAGGGATCGTGCTGGTAAATGATACGGTAAATTCTTGGTTTTAAGACTATTCACCATTTAGTTGGTTTGCAGGAGTTGCACAAAAATGTTTTCAAATATTAGTACCGATTTAAACCAACAGTAAAGATGCTGTTGGGGCCACTTACAGAGTGTGATGGTGGTTTACTTCATTGAGAAAACAAACAATTTTTTAACTACATTTGAAAGTTCCAATTCCTAGCGATCTTCTCGAATCAATCAGCTAAAATCTACAAATCTGATGAACTGCAGTACAGAGCGGGTTTATCAGGCACTTCAGTTGGCTTATCGCTTCCCAAACCTCACCAGAATGCTTCGCTTTTCCCATATGCGTTCTCCATAAATAATCTGTTCGCGCCCGAAGTGGCAGCCAGTTTTGCTTCAACCGCCAACCGCAAAATGTTTCGAATCAGTCTACTTCTGCTAATGCCGTTCGTTCTCGGTGCGCTAGCCGACTCGCCGATACTGGACTTCCAGGAGCAATTCAGTGAACTCAGCCAAGGCGTCGAACTGCAGCTACGCGATTACCGTGCCGAAAATGTAGACGTCCGCGGTAAAGCGATCCACCGTTCGTTGGACGCCCTCGGAAATCTAACCGTCGAGATGCGAAACATCAGCTGGGACTACTGGGCACGGATTGAGTCCCACGAACTAGCGAATCCGGAGTGTTTGGAGATTATTCGGGAAGAGTTTGACTACTACGTGTTGTACGGAGGGCAGGATATTAAAGGAATGGCGGATGATCTGCATTGGTACTTGAGATTCGATACGTTCTATAGGTTCTATCCAGTGGTGTCGCGAGCTCAACGGGAGAACAGTCGCACAATCTACCAAACGGTGCAAACGCTGGGAAGGAACCAATTCCTGGATAATATGGCCGATACGGTGTACGAACTACAGGATGAGTTGGACTACTATCGGAATCTATGGGAGACGAATCAGGAGCGACTGCAGCAGGAGTTGGCCGATGTTGAATATTTGATGGATAACTTGGAGTATGAAATTGAGTGGTGGCATGAGTTCACCGTGAGATGGCATCACGTGTTCATGGGCTTTGTATTGGATAGTGTCTACGAGTTATGTGTACCGGAGGAAAACGCAAAACACGCAAGATCTTCGCCGTCGGATGATATGTTATTAAAAATGGAGGAATCTAGAAAGCGAAAGATTGTAAAGGGTAAACAATTCATCAGGGAATAAATTCCAGCAAGAATATTTCTTTACAAAATCGTTTAATTTTCCACATTTTCTGTGCACCGAAAATGTTGTTTCTCCACGTTGACTTTCTCTGATTATTTTTGCCAACTGACCCCCATTAAATAAGACAAATGAATCAAAAGCAAGACGACTTATTTTCCTGATGAATGCCGCGTACTTTCCCGCATCGCTGAGAGATTGAACTGCTAAATAACGAACATGTCTTCCGTAAGGCTGTTCTCGACGAACGATTACAGAATAGCGTACAGCTTATCTAATCAGCTTCCTCAGCGGAAGGCACTGTTTTGCCATTTTTAGTCCTACCTCGCCTTGGAATGGTGAAAACCCACCTCGTAGATAAATCAGATGACTTCATCCATTGACCAATCACGCCCACCTAGGCGTCTCGTACTTTTCAAGCATTTCAGGCTCGAATCCCGTAGTTCGTATTCGTCCCTTGAAATGTGGCAATGTTGCCAGTTTTCTATAAGCGAAATTCGCGGGATTATTCTTTTAATTTCTTGTGAGGCTCAAATTGAAATGCGTTCTCTTTTAGTGTCGACAACAAGTCGAGAAACAAATTTCAATCGTGTTGAGATATATTTAACGTGGATGGTGATAAGGAGTAGGTTTTAAATGTTTAAAAAAAAAAATTTTTTTTGTTTTTTGTTTTTGGGTTTGGTTTTGTTTTTGCCAAAACGCGTTACAATTTGATCCTGGTTATACCACAATTTATCACCTAATTACCTTTTAATATCCTCGTTTTGTGTGTTTTTTCATTTCAATCGTCGTCTACTACCGCGGAATTATGAAAAACTGTTTCCCGTGTCGTTGTCTTCTGTGTTTTTGCCTTGAGAAAATAGTGATAATTGTTCGCCAAGTGCAGAGATCCTTTGTGTTCATCTGCATCAACAAGCAATTATCCCAGCTCTCTGCGCCATCTATCCGTCAACGTCATCAACTCTTGGCTTCAAACTAGAGACGCACTCAGAATAACTGGTTCGGCGCTTATCATCGGGATGGAAAGTAACTGTTTGAAATGTAACGCTCCCATTGAGTATGTCGCCTGTCGTGGATTTTTCGGTGGTTTGTTCCACATGGACTGCACCGGAGTGTCTCGAGCGCTATTGGGATACTTGACATCTCATCGAAAGAACCTTTATTGGATGTGTGACAAGTGCGGGGTATTGTTCGAAAATTCTCAACTTCGATCAATTGCCATCAAACCCATCGATCCCACTCTATTTGATTCTCTCACTACGGCTATTACCGAATTGCGTACCGAAATCAAGCACGTCCAGTTCATCGTCATCCCCAACAATTGTTCCGTCGATTGCAGTTCCATCAATGGTTGCTTACTCCACATCGATGCCACCCAACCCATCTCCGAAATGATGATCCCGGGACGCAATGTAGATCGCATAATGGAAGCCCCAAGCCACTTGAAACAGTCGGGCCTATTGCTGAGTCCTGTCATCCGAGTCGTCCGGCCCTGTTAGGTTTGGGCTTCCAACCACAACTACCAGGCAAGTACTTCTTATCATCAACCAATACTCTGCCTGATGCGTTTTCGCCTTGTCGATTACCCAAGCTGCACTACAGCAAGTGTCGCTGCTACATTCTCCGCATCAAGTTACCAGTGTTCCACATCTTCGTTCGCCAATGGTGGTGATAACAACGGTTACCCGTCAAGACATTATTTTCTATCGGAACGTCTTGACGAGTTGAAGCTATCGTTCCCACCGAAACATGGCTCCGGTCCGATACAGGCGATGCGGAACTATCATCGGATTACTCGCTGTTTTGATGTGATCGTATTGAATCCGCAGGCATCTTTACGAGAGGCGGTGGGGTGCTTATTGCAGTAAAATCGACGCTGCACTGATCCGAGGTTGTTATATCCGTCTGCAGTCACCTAGAACAAGTGGTTGCGTGTGTGAAGCTACCAAACAGGTCTCTGAATATTTTCGGCTTTTATCTTCGCCCGAACTCCGATCTAGTGTTATATTCGAAGCACTCTACCGCTGTTCAGTCTGTATGCGATCGTTCGTCCGCCAACGATGTCGTCTTGGCGATTAAGGAGTGTATCGAAAATAAGCCATCCACAAACTTTCTTTCAAATTATGTTGAAAAGCGATATTTTATTCATACAAAAAATTGATCCTTTATTGTACGAGGTTAAACTTGACCATAATGAAGACCGGATGAAATTTAAGTTATTCCTTCACGAATTTTCGAACTTTGGATCGAATGCTCTTCATCAAGTTCCGGACAAGTGTTGCATCGCATTTTTTGGACGCTTGAGCCCAAATTTTTTTGAACCCCTGCATGTTCCCAGCTGCCTTACCAGTCTTCTTGAAGACCCTCTTCACGATTGCCCAGTAACGTTCGATGGGTCGAAGCTGAGGGCAATTTGGTGGATTGATATTTTTCTCAACGAAATCTATACCCTTTTCCGCAAGCCAATTGAGAGTGGTTTTGGCATAGTGAGCCGATGCTAAATCCGGCCAAAACAGTGGAGGTGTACTATGCTTCTTATATAAAGGAAACAATCTCTTCTGGAGACACTCAGATCGATAGATTTCCGCATTTATAGTTCCGGTAGTGTAAAAAATGGTTGACTTCAAACCACAGGAACATATTGCTTGCCATACCAGTACCTTTCGACCGAATTTCTCCAATTGAATCGATCTGTCCGCATCGCTCACATCCTCCCCAACGACGGCAGTAAAGTATTGTGGACCTGGAAGGGTTTTTGAGTCCTCCTTTACATAGGTCTCATCGTCCATCAAAACGCATGCATCCGGACGCTGCAAAAGACGCGAATACAATTTCCGGGCCCTTGTTGCTGCTCGCTTCTTCTGTTCTGCACTTTGTTTCGAGATTTTCTGCTTCTTGTAGGTCTTCAGGTGGTTTCGCCTCTTGATACGCTGGATCATTCCGACACTCGTTCCTGCTTTTTTGGCCAAATCACGTATTGACATTGATTTGTTCTTTGTGATTAGAGATACCACTTTCTGCTCCAGTTTCGGGTTGGAAGAACCGGGTTTTCTGCCTCTTCCTGGTAGCTCATCCAAAGAATAGTGTTCCCCAAACTTATTAATGATGGTTTTAACACTCGCATGATGAATTCCAAACCGCTTCGCCAATTTTCGCATAGTAATACCCTTCTCACTTAGCCATGTGTCCAGAACCTTAATTTTCACTTCCTTTTCAATACGCGACATTTTGAAAACGCAGAATTTGAACCGCACAAACAAGTAAACAAAAGAAAGCTGACAGTCAAACGCACAGCATGCAGTGTTCAGAGCATAAAAAACCATCACAAATACATGCGTACAACGCAAATGTATGTGGATAGCTTATATTCGATACACTCCTTACAATCTTTCCCAACGGCAGTGGAGCTTCTATGAAGATGTGAATGGATATCTGCCAACGAATCCCTATAGTGAACAAGAACTCGTACTAACCGAATCCATCTCCGCTTGAGGTCTAGTGCAATTGAACTCAATTTCTAACGCGAATGGCAGACTGCTCGATCTGGCTTTTACGAACTGTCCTGACGATTTTGAATCATTGCCTATATTTTACCTATTGACGAATTTCACGCCAACTCGTCTTCGGGGTTGGCAGCACTCTCTCAGAATCCAATGAAGCTTTGTGGGTGTATAGACTATGTCTTTTCAAGCGACATTGCATACTTTGTTTTTTCATAATTTATCTAGACTACCGTTTGAAAAGGGCTTAAGTTTTTAGATCGATTTTTTTTACAAATCAACATAACTCAAAAGGGACAAGACTTACAAATAAGTGGTGTATGGGTGCCTTTTAGAAAATCGTCTGAACTTTTATGAAAACAATTGTAAAAATTTTAAAATCGATTCCTACACACTAAATAAAAATATTTTAAAGTTTAAGGCCAATTCGCAAAAATGGTTATCTTAGAATTGGACGAAAATACTGTTCAGCTGATATGAAGCAGAAATTCAGTTTTGTAATACTTTTATTTGCCTGTTCAACTGACCAGTCATATACCTAATTCCCGAGGAGTTTTGATCGTGTTTCCATAATCTTGAGCAAGGCTTGCTCTCTTTGCCATTCGCTTGAGAGTACCACCAATAGCATGAAAAAAATATTGTTACAAAAAGTGCCCATCTCGCGATGTATGGCGAACTTTTTGACAATTATATTGCCTTTCTAAGAAAAAATTTCGTCCAATTCTAAGATAGCAATTTTTTGCAAATTGACTTTAAATTTTAAAATATTTTTTTTTAGCGTGTAAGAATAGATTTTACCTTTTTTACAATTGTTATCATAAAAGTTCAGACGATTTTTCAAAAGTCATTCATAAATCACTTATTTGTAAGTCTTGTCCTTTTTGAGTTATGTTGATTGAAAAAAATCGATCTAAAAAACTAAACCCTTTTCAAATGGTAGTCTACATAAATTTTGAAAAAACAAAGTGTGCAAAGTCGCTTGAAAGGACATGGTCTACACACCCACAAAGTTTCGTTGGAATCTGAGAGGGTGCTGCCAACCACTGGATGAGTTGGCGTGAAATTCGCCTATTGATCCTCACCATCCACCGCTTGAATTTCAAATTGATATGCATAGTTGTGTACATGTTCTCGCCAGTGCGCTGGCAGAATCTGTTGATCTGGATTTTAGACGCTGCGACTTCGTCTCTCTCAACGTGGAATTGTCATTGGTCGACTGGGAACAACTTCTTCGGGGCCAAACTGTTGACACCGTTGTCAAGCTGTTCGAAATACTCCACTTGAAAGGTTTCCACCCGAGACGTGCTATAAGAGGAGCCAGCAGGAAGCCTTGGTGGACTAACGGGTTGAGAAATATGCGCAACAGACTGCGGAAAGCACGTAATTGTTTCTTTGACAGTAAAAGCAGCGAAAACCGCGAATCACTACGCCTTGTGGAAACGTCGTATAAGGTGCTTGTAGCAGCTAACTACAAAAGTTACATGCAGAGACTACAGTCCAATTTGAAACAAAACCCCTCAGCATTCTAGAAGTACGTGAAGGATCGTGAATCTCACAATGGACCTGTAATATGTTGGCCTGATTTGGCAATCTTTGGTTTCGAGTGGATTTGTTCGAAAAGAGCACCAATCCACCAAACTGCCCTAAATTCCGTCGAATTGAGAAATATTGGGCAGTTGTCAAACAGAAGTTGAAGAAGAGTGGAAAAGTGACTCGGGATGTAATAAATTACCTTCATTTTGAGTAGTCAAATTTTGATTTCATCAACATGGTTCCGAATTAGACCCGTATTTTTGCGTCCAAATATTAAATGACTTAAGCTTTATGATGCAAGTTAGGGTTAGTTAGTCGTAGGTTAGGTTTCTTTATCAAAAAGACTTTCATCCTGTGGCTGGTTCGTCTCCTAGGCCTTCCTAGGAGGTGGGGATTGTAGGTCCCGTTTAAAAGTGATCAGTACAATATAAAACAGATGCACTGTCTAATGGTCGTGGTATTCGGTTTCGTATGTCCTTGTCTGTAAGGTAGTCCGTCGCCCAGTTATGCAGCCAGGGTAACGCTAAATAAACTAGAAACGAGCGTCAGCTTCCAGGTCAGGAACGGCTCAAAGCAGCGTCTGTTCTCCATGTTAGGAGCGGCTGAGCTACAGTCTTGTTAGTGTGCCCAGGCTTCCAAATACAAAAGGCAAAAGTCCTGGTGGTGCTCGGGACTATTAAACAGCAACGTCACGATGGTGTTCCTGCTAGATAATGGTGTTGATTGTGAGCCCTGTGAGCCAACACCGATGAAAACAAACAACAGCGACGAGTAATACACAAGGAAGAGATTCGAGTCGGCACAATCGGCATGGACCTATCCTACGGATAAAGACTAATGATTGGAAACTCGAGACGTGGAACTGCTGACCTCCTAATTTCATTGGGAATAATCGCCTACTTTCCAACGAATTGAAGAACCGCAAGTTCGCCATCGTAGCGCTGCAGGATAGGATCCACGGTGCGTACGTTTCGGGATGGTCATACCATCTATCAGAGATGCAGCAAGGCACACGAGCTGGGAACAGCTTTCATCGTGGTGGATGAGATGCGAAAGCGGGTTATTGGATGGTGCACAATAAACCTCCGAACGTGCAAGTTGAAGACCAAAAGCCGGTTCTTCAGCATCAGCATCATTAAAGTGCTTGGCCCTTACTTCGGAAGCATTGATGATGACAAAGAAGAATTTTACGTGCAGCTGGAGCGTGAATACGACCGCTGCCCAAGCCATGATATCAAGATCGGCATTGGGGATTTGAACACCCAGATGGACAGGAGGAGTCTATCCGGAATCACAAATCGATCACGTTTTGATAGATGGTTGGCACTTACCGGCACTTTTCGAACCACCACCTAGTAACGGTTGACATGCACACAAAATTCTTCGTAGTAAACAACTTTCGGTATCGACGCCCGACGCTAAGCCCGAGCTCGACGAAACACCTCTGGAGGACTGTTGGAACATCGTTAAAACAGCTATCAGCGGCGTAGCGGAGAACGTCCTAAGTTCGTGGAACGAAACCCACAGAACAAGTGATTTGACGAGGAATTTCAGCAGGTGTTGGAAGTAAAGAACGCAGTGTGGGCTCTTATGCTGCGTCAGCAACCCATCAGAGTTTGGAACGGTACAGACAGAAGTGGAGGCAGCAAACCCAACTCTTCCGGGAGAAAAAACGCCGCCAGGAGGAGGACAAGTGTGAGGAGCTAGAACAGCTGCACCGCGAAAGTTCTACCAGAAACTCAACGCATCCCGCAGAGGCTTCGTGCCGTGAGCTGAAAGTTTGACGGGATGAGGAAGGAAGTATTCTTACGGACGATTGTGAGGTGACCAAAAGGATGAGTTAGCACTTCGTTGAACATCTGAATGGAGTAGAGGAAGAGGGCCAAAATAGCGAAAGCAGTGCCGTCGGCGATGCAGCAAGTGACGCCCCGTCCAAAACGAAGTAAATACATCTTACCATGACCAGCGTTTCAGTAGCCCAGACCATAACGCTGTCATGGTAGTGGAAGGACGGTCGGCAACGCCGAACATCCCCAATTACGTGGGCGATGATGACGGCGCCGCGGAGGAAGGCTAGGGCCAGATGACATACCGAACTTGGTCATCAACGGCTATTCTGCTGGCTCCCGAAATGTTCAGGGTGGTGATGCAAAAATGTCTGGATGAGAGCGTCTTCCCGGACGCCTGGAAACGCCAGACGCTAGAATTGCTGCCAAAGACAGAGAAACCACCGGGTGATCCATCGGCATACCTTCCGATATGCATGTTGGATACGACGGGTAAGCTGCTGGAGAGTACGGACGGCCTGTCCAAGATTCAGTTTGGCTTCCGGAAGTCAACGGTGGATGTCGTCATGTCCGTCACCAAGACGGCAGAGATGACAATCCAACGTAAGAGGTCGGGAGTTTGCTACTGTGCAGTAGTTATCCTGGATGTGAAAAATACCTTCAATAGCGCCAGTTGGGGGCGTATTGCCAACTCGCTTCAACGTCTCCGGGTTCCTGGGTACCTGTACAGAATTCTGGGCAACTACTTCCAGAATCTGGTACTGGTTTAAAACACAGAAGCGAGTCAGCAACGTGTCCTAGTCTCTGCAGGAGTTCCGCAAGGTTCTATCCTTGGCCCGGTGCAGTGGAACACAATGTATGACGAAGTGTTGCGATTAAAGTTCCCTAACCAGGTAAAGATTGTCGGTTTCGCGGACGAAAATACCCTTGAGGTCTATGGAGAGTCCATAGAGGAGGTAGAGTTAACGGCCAAAAACTCCATCGACTTTGTCGAGGGATGCATGTGCTCCAGGAGATAGGAGTTAGTCCATCACAAAACGGTGATTACTGCGGTCAATAACAGAAAATCGGAGTAAAGGGCGACGATTAGTGCAAGTAACGGCGCCATCACCTCAAAGCGATCCCTAAGCTACTTGGGGGTTCCGATGGACAACAAGCCATACTCAGGTATGGGCCACCGCCTTGAGTATAAGGAGCTACCTTGGCAAGCTCGAAAGTATTCACAGGCTAATGTACCTAAGAGACTCTTAGTAAGAGTGGTTAGCGCATACCGCACAGTGTCGCGTGACGCGGCCTGCCGGAGATGATGCCCATCGGCATCATCATAAAAAAGGACGTAAAGTGCTTCGAACAACGAGGCAAAAGAGGTGTCCGTCAGACCATCAGAGCCGCATCAATGGTCAAGAGGCAGAGAGGAATGGAATAACTCCACCAAAGGTCGGTAGACCCACCGAATAATCCCGAAGGTATCCGGATGGGTCGGTCAGCGACCCGGAGAAGTTACATTCCCCTTAACACATATCTTGTCTGGCCATGGCTGCTTTAGACAGTATCTGCACAAGTACGGGTATGCTGAGTGCTCCGGGTGTCCCAAATGCCCGAATGTTGAGGAAACATTCGCTTGTCCTCGCTTCAACGACACAAGAAACGGCAATGACAGCATGAACCCAAACAACCTAGTCCGGAGAATGTGTCAAGACCGGGACATCAGGGACGCGGTAAACATGGCGGCCTCCCAGATCTTCCTCGAGCTCCAAGTCCGATGGCAAAATGAGCAGCGGCAGGTCAGAGGGACCAACAAACTTCTGAAGGCCTGTGTAGTTAGACATAATCGGGTGCTAAACCCCTCCCCGAAATAATACCGCAAGGTGGTTCCGGGGGCACCAAGTTTAGTGGCATGGGAGGGATATAGTGGGTTGAGGGTTTGGTACCCTCAACCCCACGCCCTTAGTTCTTCAGAAGTCTGGTTGCAGATTTTCCTTCCCGTTAAACATTCTCGAGAAACACGACAGCGTCGAACAGAGTTCCGGCCGGCCGACACTGCTGCGTGACCGTAAAGTGGAGCGGAAGCTGAAAAGGAAGACCGAGAGCAAAGTGGCCGAAAGATTGGTGGAACCGGCTAAACGGTGAAGAAGTGCCTGGGCAAGATGGACATTGTTTTGAGGAAGCGTTAGTCGAAGCCGGCCGTATCTGAGCAGCAAGCAAGCACCCAGAAGGAGCGGCAAAGGTGCTGGTGAAAAAAATCTTTCTGGCGAAGCGTCACGTATTAGTCATAATGGATAACGAGACCTATTTGACGCTGGACGGCAATGACTGGAAAGGGATGGGTACTTTACGTCACTCACCAAGGAGGTAAGTGTTGACGTTAAATATATCTCCCATGCCGAGATCCCGAAGAAAGCCAATCTGTGGCTGACGATCAGCGAGAAGGGAATGCCCAAGCCGCTGTTCTTTCCTTCGGAGCTTGTGGTGAACGAAAATAGGAAGTGCCTGTCGGAAATTGCCACCTTCATCAAGAAGTGTGTGGTCTTTTTTCGGACCAGGCCTCGGCCCATTTTGCCAAGAGATCACTGGAAGAGATGGGTTGACTGAAGCTAAACGTTGTACCGAAAACCGCCAACCAATCCAACGTCCCCCCAGCTGCGACCGATAGAAAATTTTCAGGCAAACGTCAAACGGAGGATCTACTTCTATGATTTCGTGACTAAACCGAAGGAGCAGCTGGTCGGCCAAAAGGCCAAAAGCGCTGAAGAACATGCCGACATCTATCTTTTCATCGACCATGGTTAAGGTTCTAGCCAATTGCCGAAAAGCCGTCCCGAAGGGCGTCGAAGCATTTTTGTTGAAGACTTAATTAATATATGATTTAAGACAAAAATATTCATACCCAATACAATCAAGACTTGGAAAAACTCTAATTTTTTGAAAAAGTAGTCATTTTTTTCTATGTTCTAGAAAATTTGGAACAGTGTCGATTGAATCTGAAAATTTGAAGCGGTTGCATTAATGATGCTTCTGATAATGACACTTATCTGTTTTACCGACTCAAGGCTCACAAGAGCTTGCAAAAGCTGTCACGTCAACTACTTTACCGATCGAAAACAAATTTGCTGAACTTTCATTTTTTCTTCTTTACTGCTTAGTATTCCGAAAGCAATTCTATGACCATTTAATCAAGCTCTTCTGGCAGTACATTATTGTAAATTTCTAACCACCTTTGCATCGTTTCTGAGCCCTTACCGACCGATCATTGGGAAGACCCGAAACCGATAATTTTCCACTCATTACCCTCGAATTGACTGCTACAAACATTATATGATTCGGTCTCATCAAGCGGCATAAAACTCGCCACCATTAAGCCCTAACCGTTATCTTTATTGACCACGGAAATTGCTTCATCTACAAGAGCACACTTCTCGCCTCACTGTTGGACGGTCGTGCTGGATTCCTCCGCGTTGCAGTACCACTCCAGGTAACTGACCACGTAGAACATGTCACTCTCATGCCAGTAGACCGTCTTGTTCACGCACTCCTCCAACTCCAACAGGATCGGGTGTTCGTCGGTGAATCTCGCCAATTCTTCGTTGAGCACCGTCTGGTAGGTGTTGAACATCCAGTTGAAGTCGTAATATGTCTGCTCCAGCATCTCGTTCACATTGTCCATCTCCAGGATCTTGTTGTAGGTGGCGATTGCTTCCAAAGAGCTGTGCGTAATCCGGCTCAGTTCTTGGCTTACGAAGTTCGCATACCGGAAGAAGTTGTCCGTCGTGAGCGGGGTCAGCTTCCTGGAAGCGTCCCTCGCACAGTCCTGCATGTCACTGACCGCAAACTGCGTGTAGATTTCGAACAGATCACGAACCAGGTACAGACAGTCCTCATTATCAACTTCCGCTCGATCAATATCGTTAAATGCGGCTACATTCACGCGACGGAGTTCTTCTGTTCCATTGGCTAAGATAGGCAGCAGAAGCTTGTTGAAGTGCAGCGTTTTGTTCGAATTGTAAGCACGCTTCAGCTGCATGGTCTGCTCACCGATGGCACTGTAATTGCTGAACCATTCCTGATATAATACGAAGGACGGCGTGGCAGTTGTGAGAAGTATGCTGGCTGCCGCCAATATGGCAATGGCTAGTGATACCTTGAGGAGCATTCTATGGGTTCACTGTGTTCGCTTGGACTAGTTAAACAGAACTGAAAAGAGACGAAGATGACATGCGATTATCACTCGCTGGTTTTCTACGTTCGTAGATTATGATGGCTCATCCAAACAGCCATCACCTTCCGATTAGATTGTGTTTCGATTTAATTGACCATAGCCACGCTGAATTGAGTCATCTACGGGCGAGTAGTTGAACTGCAAATTTAAGATAACACACATCAGGTGTAGACTCAGGAAACGCACCTGTTAAGAACGCATTGCTAGGTTCCGCAATCTCCTCGAGTCTCGTAATCTAATCTGGCCGGGCGGCGAAATTTCTCGTCAACCCTGAGGAAGAATATATATATAAGTAACCGGTAGTCCAGCAGGTGATTCGTTATTCAGTTCAATTCTAGTCACCAATCGCAACATGAAACTCTTCGCTTTGCTTCTAGTCGCTGCCGTATCGGTAAGTTTATCAGATCTTCCTGTGCCGCGCAGGTGTTCATGCAATAATATGTTGATAAATCAATAAACCTAACAGGTGGTCATCAACGCAGCTCCGGCCTCGTCTCCAGCCAAGAAAAGTACCGTAGGTGACCTGATTGCCGTCGTTAATGAATATGCTCCCAAGTTCGAAGAGCTGAGCCAGGAAAAGGATCAGCTGCTCCAGTTTGCCCGTACCGGCCTGTTCGCCACCTACCGCCACATGAACGAAGATCTCCTGGTGAGCTTGGGAAATGCACGCAATGCGATTGAATACGGCTTCGATGAAGTTCGCACGTACATTGCAGCTAAGCTTCTGGACGGAGGAGATGAGGAATGTCTCCTGGACTTAGTCTCGCAAATTGTTGCCGAACAACGGGCTCTGGCAACCGCAATGAGCATGTGTTCTTCGTTCACCACCGAAGCCAAGGACGACCTGTCGTTCTCGTTCCATGAAATGCTGGATCTCCTGCAGCGTCTGTCAACCGCCCTGAGCGAGTACGTCCTGTGGTCCTTCTCGAACCAGAACTCCTTTGACAACCCGGAAGCACACGCCGAATATCTCCGCCGGGCCTACCAAGAATCGGCTGACATGTGGGAAGATGAGGTCCGTCCATTGGTTCAGTTCCAGCTCGATGCCATGGAGTACAACAAACCGCTGATCGTCGCCGAGAACCAGGGCTGCCTGGACAAGCTGGTCGAACAGGTAAAAACCTTCGACGAATACGTTCGCGAGCAGATGAACTACTGCACGGCTCCGTTGAAGGTTTGAATTTCTTTTAGATTAAAGTCGAAGAAGTAAAGCGATGATTGGTTATGGTTTTCGAGTGATTATCTGATGACCTGTATGTGGGGTGTTAGCCTTCCATGGGTTATTGTTCGTAAATTGACTTCGGATGACAGCTTGGATCGTGAATTGTTCATTGTGGGGGTTAGGGAACAGATATGTGTTCAGAATCTGACGAATTTCAAGCAGGCTAAAAGGCGATATTTTTACAGAATATAGCTTTATCGCAGCCTTTAACAGGTCGTTATTACACAAGAAACTATTATTGATGGTGAAATTATGATTGACCAGCAATTTCTTCAACAAATATGTTGGATTGTTGAAGGTCACCAGTTTACCAGAAGACCAGCAAGAATCCCTTTAGAACGGTTTCGGAATCAGCGCCACATAAGGTCTCTTACTTTATCATCTTTTCCAGAACCAATTGGAGGGTCTGTTTGACACATTTTTGAACCACGCTTCCTGAAAGAAACGCTAAGATAATGTTGACAACAATTTCCGGCTATTTAGCAGCTGTAGTCTAAGTCTCGTGAAACTGTCTTGGAAGTACCGTACAAACTCTTTGACAAGACCTGGGGAATGGGACATTTGAATAAGAACTCAGGACTTCAAGAGAGTACGCAGACTTTATGTCGGAAGCTCACAGCAGCATTGCAGAAATTCAGGCAGTTGGCAGCAGTTTGCGAAACCAGTGATATCTTGAGTAGAGCATTCTACGAATTCACTGTAAACGACGACCGACGACGAAGTTGACTAGCGATTATCACTCGGAGGTTATCTACGTGTGTAGGATATGGTGGGTCATCTAGCCGTTCGATTAGATTGTGTTTTAATTGACCATAACCCTGCTGAATTGAGTCATCTACGAGCGAGTAGTTAAACTAGAAATGGAAGATAACACACATCGGAAAACGCACCTGTTTAGAGTGCACGACTAGGCTCCGCAATTTCACGTAATCGTAATCTAATCTTGCCGGGTCAGTGAAATGTTCCTTTTGGGAGAATGTATATAAGTAACCGGTGGTCCAGCCGGCGATTCGATATTCAGTTCAATTCTAGTCACCGAACGCACAATGAAATCTCTAGCCTTGCTCCTAGTCGCTGTCGTATCGGTAAGTTTATCAGACCTTCCAGTGCCACGGTTGATAACCTCGCGCGTATCTCACAGGTGGCCGTCAACGCAGCCCCGGCTTCGTCTCCAGCCAAGAAAAGCTCCGTAGGTGACCTGATTGCAGTTGTTAATGAATATGCTCCCAAGTTCGAAGAACTGAGCCAGGAAAAGGATCAGCTGCTCCAGTTCGCTCGTACAGGCCTGTTCGCCACCTACCGCCACATGAACGAAGATCTCCTGATGAGCTTGGGAAATGCACGCAATGCAATCGAATACGGTTTCGATGAGGTTCGCACGTACATTGCAGCTAAACTTCTCGATGGAGGTGATGAGGAATGTCTCCTGGACTTAGTCTCGCAAATTGTTGCCGAACAACGCGCTCTGGCAACCGCAATGAGCCTGTGTTCTTCGTTCACCACCGAAGCCAAGGACGACCTGTCGTTCTCGTTCCATGAAATGCTGGATCTCCTACAGCGTTTGTCAACCGCCCTGAGCGAGTACGTCCTGTGGTCCTTCTCGAACCACAACTCCGTTGACAAACCGGAAGAACACGCCGAATATCTTCGCCGTACCTACCAAGAATCGGTCGACATGTGGGAAGACGAGGTCCGTCCATTGATTCAGTTCCAGCTCGATGCTATGGAGTACAACAAACCGTTGATCGTCGCCGAGAACCAGGGCTGCCTGGACAAGCTGGTCGAACAGGTGGAAATCTTCGATGATTACATCCGCGAGCAGATGAACTACTGTACGGCTCCGCTGAAGGTTTGAGGAGCGATGTCAGATTCTAGATGGGAAACGAAGTAAAGTGATGTTGGATTTTGATTTTGAGCGATTGTTTCAATATGTCCACGTTTTTTACCGATGACCTGGTGACCTTCCCTGGGGTATAGGACTTCGATAAGCCGTTATCTGCGAGTTGACTTCAAGACAATTTGGACGGTGAATCTTTCATAATGGGCTTTCGGGTGGTTCGGAGTTTTTCGGGAAGACAAGCGTTTGTTTGTTTGTTTATGCCCTGAGCCCTTGTTTATGCAAGCTCATGAGCAATCCCGGAAAACAGAACTGGGAAGTTCGGTACACATCAATAGCTCGATTAGAGTACTAAATCATGCCGTCACCGGTGATGTACACGGTGTTCAATAAGTTCGAATACAAGTTTTCATCATTGCGTAGGTATGCGCCATGTACATATTCTGCATTGGTATTGGTGTCAGCTTTAGCTTCATTCATACGCTACCGAATGTGCGCGGTGTTGACATTCTGTTAGTTGTTGTTTGTTTGTTACGCGCGATGAAAGAGTATCGGGACTTCGTAATTAAGCGTTTTTTGAACGGTGAGCGACCCGGCGATATATTCCGGCTGCTGAAATCGCATGGGGTCAAGCGGAACTTTGTCTACACGACCATCAGGCGATACCGGGAGACGTCCTCGACCAATGACCGTGCGAGATCCGGTCGGCCGCGTTCAGCGAGGACGCCACGGGTCATCAAGATCGTGAGGGAGCGAATTCGGCGCAAAAAGAACCGCTCAATCCGGAAAACGGCTGCAGATCTCAACGTTTTCATTGGAACCGCTCACACCCCACACACCAGGGGCCCCGGGTTTGCGGCCCTTAAAAAAAGTAGGGTGCCGGGGGTTTCGGGGGCCACCAGCAAAAGGGGGGGGGGGGGGGGTCGGAGGCCCCTCTCGCGGGGCGGTGGTTGGGGGTTTGTTTTTGCGGGAGATGCTGCTGGCGGCGGCAGCCGCACAATAAAGGGGGCAGGGGGGCGGGGGGGGGCAGCAGGGGGGGACCATTCTTAAAAATAATATAATCCCCCCTCGCGGCTGCGGTGGCGGGTGGGGGGGGGGGTGCAGGGGTGGAAGGCAGCAAGCTGTGCTTCTTGTTGTTGTTAAAAACCTGAATTAATCCACCGATGGTGAGACTGAACCCTTCTTACACTTCACCAGAATTACGAACTAAAATGTGGCCAAAATGGTACTGTATACATATTTTCATCAGAAATTCCAGGAAGAACCAGGAATATTCGATATGTCATACATTCAGTTTATATAATGAATTATATGTCAATCCTGAACGTATTGTTCATCGATGAGATTAAAATATTGCCATTAATAGTCTTCAACGACCTGTTTATATTAGGTATATAAAAGGAAAAATTACATAAATATTAGAAACTCCATATAATCAGTCCATAGAATGAATTATTACACAATCCTAAGCGTCAATTTTGATTATCGATATGGATTCAAGATGCTTAACAAGTACATGTTCGTTAAAAATTGTATAGTTATAGTGAATGGAGACTTTGTGTAATTTTCGAATATACTCGTTGCAGTTCAAAACCGGACCACTCGAGCCAATCGATCCAGCTCTAATTCTAAGTCGCATAGTGTGGCTAGTCCGCTGAATGTGCTATACAACGCACCAGATGCAGAACAATAGAATACAAGCGGCATCGATTGGGGTGAGTGGTCTTGTTCGGTTTTGCGCTGCAACGAATTATGTGCAATTATATGCTCTCAGGTATTGTTTTGGTCATATCTCCATGAAGGATTATCCAATCATAATGAAATTTTGATCAATTATTTAAAAATTTTATAAATTTAATTTGGCGCTAACAAAACTAAAATCGGTACACAAATAGCTCAGTATGTAATCGGAGACTACCACTGTTTGATTACTATTATAATAGGCCGTCAAGTACTGTTTCGTTGATATCTTCGTAACGAAATGTCCGAATAAAAAAAAAATCAATAGCGTTCTATGGGAATGTTGTAGCTTTCATTTGCCGTCAACAGAACTGAAATCGGTTCACAAATGGCTGAGAAACCGATGTGACATTATTTGTAACGCACACACACACACACACACACACACACACACACACACACACACACACACACACACACACACACACACACATACATACACACAGACATGTGCTCAGTTCGTCGAGCTGAGTCGAATGGTATATGACACTCGGCCCTCTGGGCCTCGGATAAAAAGTCGAATTTTCAAGCGATCTTAATACCCTTCTTTTGGTGTAAGAAGGGTAAAAACGTCAAAATCAACGCGGCGTACTACAAAACTGAGGTTTTGGAAAAGGTTGTTGCCCCGGGCGGGGTGGGGGGGGGGGGGGGGGGTGGGGGGGGGGGGGCGGCGGAGGGGATGGGGGGGGGGGGGGGGGGGTATTTGTGGGGAAAGTGGGGCCCCCCGGGGGTCGGGGTTTTTTTTTTTTTTTTTTTTGGTTGGGGTGGGGGGGGGGGGAAGGGTTGGTGGGGGGGGGGGGGGGGGGGCGGCGGGGGGGGGGGGGGGGTTGTGGGGGAGGGGGGGGGGGTTAAAAATAATTTTTATTTTTTTAATAAATTAAAATAAAAAAAATAAAAAAAAAAAAAAATAATTTTTTTTTTTTGTATCCGAACTTATTGAACACCGTGTAGTTGTAAACGTGACTGCTACTTGTCACTCGGTGGGTCTGAGTTCAATCCCAGCCGAGGTTGGTGAGATTTTTCTGAGGCGAAAAAGGCGCTCGGTTTTTTTCACCTCAGAAAAATCTCACCAACCTCGGCTAAATAAGAAGAAGAAGAAGAAAAGTCGGGTCCAAAAGTCTTTCTGGACAAGCTAAAAATGAAAATAACCACCAACCAGATAACAGTCTGATAAGAGGTATTTTTACAATACATAATTAATGCGGTGCAATTTATTGCAAATATGCCCTTATCGAGCTTGATAGATATGAAGAATGCATCCAACTGATGACCGAGAGCAATCAGTCCGGACTTGATTCAATACTTGAGCATGATTGACCGCCTGGGGTTGCCAGATCATCTGTAATTGAATAGAGAACCAACAGATGGTGCTTGGGGCCAACATACATCCTCAATGTGTAGAAACTGGTGATCGCGAACTAAGACCATTCTGGTGCCGGCCCCGTTCGAATACAGGTCAAATAAGGAAAAATTTGGAATATGTTTCCGTGATACTGACTTTATTGGAAGTCGATAAATTCTCTGCACTTCCACAAGAGGGCACTGGGATTTTGGGTAAAACGGTTGGGTTGGCAGCAGGGTTCGATTTGGTAAATGATACGCTGAACTCAAGCAAAATATTTAAACATTAGAACTGATTTGAACCAACAGAGAGGATGCAAGAATGTTTCAATGGTGGTTCAAGACCCCTTATTATAATCGATGAGCCCAGTGTGATGGTTCGAGAACTAATCAAGCAATCAATTTTTTTGAGGTAATCAGAAAACACAAAAAGTTACTCGCTGGTTTCGCTAGTTCAAAACCTTGTTCACTCCACACCATCAACTAAAGGATGAATTCTGAGTAAAATGTCCCACTTTTGAGTAGCCCATGATCTCCTCAAGAAATTTGCTGAAGAATTAATCCTGTTTGCTCATCAGGTAATTGAGATGTTAGGCCTGACTGCACAATAATCCGGGCACCCCAAAATCGAAGTCAAACACATGTTTTGCATTATGTGTCAATTGTAGTTGTTTGTTTCAGATTCATGGGATATGATTTAACAATTCACGAAGTCAAAACAAAGTTATTCGGTATTTGTGAAACTTTCGAACTTTGCGCTGAACTTCGCCCATTAGTGTTTGTTCCGGCCTTTCAAATATCGTGGTGGCCAAATTGTGCAATTTTCTTGGAAGTGTTTGATATCTTCCCGCTTCCGCTTCATCAGAGCCCAATATCTCTCGATTGGACTTAACTCTGGACAATTTTGCGGACTTGCGGTTTTCGGTACAATTTTTTTTTTGCTTCGTACCACTTCATCACAGTTTTAGCATAATAACATGATGCCAAATCGGGCAAGAACAAAGGTTTTTGGTTATTTATAAAGGGTAACAATCGCTTCTGAAGGCCCTCTTTCTGGTAATTGGGCCTATAGTGACGAAAGATGGACTCTTTCTTCCACACCTGCTAATTGCTTCCTAAACAAGGTATTTTTTTGGGAAATATAGATGCCTTCTCCGTCCTGAAATGCTCAGCTGTAGCTTTTCTGCCCATAGCAGAATAGAAAACAAGCCCTGGAAGCGGCTTGAAATCCCTCATGACATTAGTTTCATCGTCCATAACAACGCATGAAAAGTTCGTAAAATATTTGCAGTACAAACGTCGAACCCATGATTTTGCTGTCATGTTCTGTACGTCGTTACGATTTGAAACTGTTAACTTGAGTAATATAGATACAAACTGCTTGCTTATTGGCGCCACCTAGTGGATAAACTCTAAATCCAACTAATCAATTTTAACGACTGTAATTGTTATGTTTGTATTCTCCGTACGTGGAGTAACGATCATGATGTAGAAGGAGATGTTCGCTCATCACCATGAAGCCTAACGAGTGGACTTTCATTCTAGCAAATATCACTGTGCACTCTTGGGGCCTCATGGTGATGAGCGAACATCACATTGCCGAAGATTTTATGCCTCTAGCTTATCACGTTCTTGATATGCAAAAGTTCAAAAATTAATTGCTCACTAGTGCCGCCTGGTGATTAAGTAGTGGTGATTGTGTAGTAGGTTCTTCTTGGGTTCAAAATGAAGTTTCCCGAAGATTTCATCTTTCTAGGTCATCAAGATCTTAACAAACAGCAGGTCATTTTGTTTGTCATTGGCCCCACTATCGAATCAATCTGGCCACTATCAGGTAGTACACGATTTTCAGAAGAACTTCCGCAAAGATTCCATCCTTCCAACTCATCAGATTCTTAAGATACAGAAGTTAAGAAAATTGCTTGCTTACTAGCGGCGGATGAATTCCAAAAATTATCCAACTAATTTTCCCGGAAACTCCACCCTTCAGCTCATCAGGTTTTCAAGACACAGAAGTTCAAACAATTGCTTGCTTACAAGCACTGCCTAGAATTTCAAGTCAAACCGTTAACAGACAGCCCTGATCTTCAGAAGGACTATGCCAAATATTCCGTCCTTTTAGCTCATCCAATGCTTGAGATACAGAAATACAAAAAAAAATGTGTTTTGCGCATCAACGCCACCTAGTAAACGAATTCTGAGTCAATCAGACTTCCACCTGAAAATCCTTGATGTTAAGAAGAAATCTCTCGAAGATTCCTTCCTCGTAGTTTATTCGTTTTTTAAGATATAGAAGTTCCAACATTGCTTGTTTACTAGCGCCGCCTAGCCACTATCTAGAACTCCAGAAGAAGTTTCCCGAGAATTTCCTTAGGTTCCTGAGACGCAGAAGTTTGAATGCTTTTTGTCATTAGCACCACCTAGTGAACGAGCACCTTGTCTTCAGAAGAATTTTCCTAAAGAATCATCCTTCCATTGGGTTTTTACGATACAGGAGTTACAGAATTAGAGCAAATACAGAATTGCTTGCTTAGTAGCCTAGTTATATAACCTAGTGGATAAACTCGAAATCCAACTAATCACTTTTAAGTAGCTCTTGAGCTTCAGAAGAAGAATACCGAAGACTTTATCCTTCTAGACTATGACGTTCTTAGAATGCAGAAGTTCAAAAATTAATAGCTTACTAGTGCCGACAAGTGTTCAAATTCTAAAATGGTTCAGTAGCTCTTATTCTCAAAAGAAGTTTCCCGAAGATTTCATTCTTTTAGGTCATCAGGCTCTTGAGATACAGCAGTTCTTTTTTTTTATACTGTCTTCACCTAGTTGACGAGTTCCTAATCAATCTGGTCACTATAAAGTAGCCATTGATTTTCAGACGAACTTCACCGAAGATTCCATGTTTCTAACTCATCAGGCTCCTGAAATTCAGAAATTGAGAAAATTGGTTGCTCACTAGCATCGCCTAGTGGATGAACTCCGAACCAATCTAATCATTACCAAAGGATTTTCCTGAAAACTCTACCCTTCGGTTCACCAGATTGACAAGATTCTGAAGTTCAAAAATGTGCTTGTTTACTAGCACTGCCTAGTTGATGAACTCCGAGTCAAACCGTTAATAGGTAGCCATGATCTTCAGAAGAACTTTGCCAAAGATTCCGTTCTTTCAACTCACTCCGGTCTTGACGTTTCATCCTGTTAGCTCATCCTATTCCTTAGAAATAGAAGTACAAAAAACCGTTTGCTCGCCAGACCACCAAGTGACCGAAATCTGAATCAATACGACTACTAATAGGTAATCCTTGATTTTCAGATGAAATCTCCCGAAGATTTCTTTCTTCTAGCTTACTCGCTTCATGAGCTAAAGAAGTTCCAACATTAATTGTTTACTAGCGCCGCCAAGTGGATTCATTCTGAGTCAAACTGGCCACTATCTTGAACTCCAGAAGAAGTTTCCCGAGGATTTCATCAGATTTTTAAGTCACAGAAGTTTGAATGTTTTTTGTCATTAGCACCACGTAGTGCACGAATTTCGCATCAATCTTGCCTCTTTCAGGCAGAATATTTTCCTGAAGATTCATCCTTTCATTGAGTTCTTAGGATACAGAAGTTACAGAATTAATAAAGATACAGAATTTTCTTGTTTATTAGCGCCACCTAGCGGATGAACTCGAAATCCAACTAACCACCTGTAAGTAGATCTTGATCTTCAGAAGAAGATTGTCGAAGGCTTTATCCTTCTAGCACGTTCTTGAAATGCAGAAGTTCAAAAATTAAATGCTTACTATGCCGCCCAGTGTTTCAGTTCTAAGTTCGTTTAGTAGCTCTCGATTCCAAGAAGAAGTTTCCCGAAGATGAAATTATGTAGGTCATCAGGTTCTTGAGATACAGCAGTTCAATTTGTTTTTGTCACCGTCCCAACCTAATTGACTAATTCCGAATCAATCTGGTCTCTTTCAGGTGGCCGAAGAACTTCCCCGAAAATTCCATCCTTCTAACCCATAATGTTCCTAAGATACAGGACATTTCTTGTTTACTAGCGGCGCCTAGTGGACGAACTCTGAACCAATCTGGCCGTTATCCAACTAATGGATGAATTCTGGGAACACTTTTGAGTAGCTCATGATCTCCTCAAGAAATTTTCTGAATAATTTACCTTGTTTTGCTCATCAGGTAATTGAGATGGTCCACAATAATCCGGACACCTCAAAATTTGAGTAAAACACAAATTTCGCATTATATATCAACTGTCGTTGTTTTTTTTTTTCAGATTCATGGGATATGATTTAAAAATTCACCAAGTCAAAACATAGTTATCCGGTCTTTGCATAAATTTTTCGAGCTCATCCCCCTTGGATTCCGAAACTGGAACAAAAGCCGGAACAAACCCTACTATTTGATTTTTGATCGTCTTAAGATCGCTTCAAATTGACGGTTTGATCTTTAGATTCGCAAATATATTTCCGAAGCAATCTCACAAACACTTATGTGAAATAATAGATTTTATGACTTGAACTCCACAACGATCTGGAGCACCTAGAACAATAAATATAAATGAAAATGGGTCGAAAACGATGCTGACTGGTACTATACATCAGCGAAGACATTATACAATGTTGGGGGCATTACATTAGTCTTGGTTGAACTAATGGCAACGAACTATCTAAACTCCAGCACAATTTGGAGAACCTAGAACATCTTATATGGAGGGGAATATATATTAATCCCTTCGTATAGCTTCTTTGAGTCTGCTTGGATATGCTGTATTACATAGGACAGTAGCCAGTCATGGTTGATCTAGGTTGACCATTTGACCTGAACTCCAGGACAATTTGGAGAGACTAGAACGACTGATATGAATGGAGATGGATGACAGATAATAATTTCACTCTTCTTGATATTGTTGGACAAGTGTGTGACTGTTTCGATTTTAATGTTAGCAAAGTAGTTTTAAAAATTAGAATTAAGAGTGTCGTTTAACCAGTCTGTGCGACTTTTGTGTCGAAGATGTTGTCAAATAAATAAATAAATATGACATGTTCTGAGTCATCCAAACTATCCTTGAGATCAGAACATAGAACCTACAGTTGTAACAAAAGCTTTCTGGGCTATGCAAAGCTACAATGTGTATTGGAACGTTTGGATAGTTTGGAAGAACAACAGACATTATGAGATAATCTTTGATGTTCTAGGTTATCCAAACATTCCTGGACAGCTGTAGATTTTAAGTTTTGTATTGTAGCTTAAAATATAAAGCTTTTTGGACTAAACAAAGTAACAATATTTATTTGACCAAATAAAGTGAGTCTTTTGGAAGGTCAACCGATATAATGAGATATCGTGGGATGTTCTAGGTCATCAAAACTGCCAAGAGGTCATAAAAACAAAGTCCATAATTTAGAATCTAGAGTCGTAAAGTTAGCTTTGTATTCTGTGAAAGGTGACGATTTGCATTCAAACACATGCAGTGAAGCATCTGTAAGCTGTAAGTCATTATCAGATTATCTCTGGATGTTCGGGTAAAAACCGACCTTGAGTTCAGAACTTAAGATATACAGTAGTAATCGTAGCCTTTTAGGCTATACAAAGCTAAGATCAATATTCAAACACATTCAGTGAATATTCTGACATTATAGGATAACCTTGTTAGTTTCAGGTCATTCAAACTGTCCTTCAAAACTTAAGGTCTACAATTGTAACAATAGCTTTATGGGTTATACAAAGTCAGGTTAGTTAGTTTGGCATAAAATATCCCAAGATTATCGCATAATGTCAGTTGGTCTTCCAGGACATTCATTGAATATGTTTGAATACATATCATAACATTGTATAGCGGATAAAGCTACTTTTACAACTGTAGATCTTAAGTTCTGAACTCCTGGGCAGTTTGGACGACCCAGCACATCTCAAACAAAATATTTCCTACTTTTTTCAACCTTTTCTAGAATTCACCAAATTGCTGGTATAAATTAGGCCTGAAAGGGTTAATTCAAAGAACATTTCATGCAAAATTAGTACTGGCATCGAGAGCTCTCAATCGATAAATGTTGAAAAAATGACTTCGTTGACAAGACTTGCAAGATACTTCTGTTTCTCTGTTGAAATTACGGTTACCTAGATAACCTAAAGAAACATTTGAAAACTAACTCTGTATATCAATTCGAACGACAGAAGTTCCAAGGATGATCGAGAACCTCTGAAATCGCACAGCTCGAAGACTAATGCCAAAAGTTTACGCAAAACCCTATCAAGCAAACAAAGAACCCTCAGCTGACTTCGGTACACCCCCCGGACTGCACCTTGACCATTGACGACCTTACCTTTTAATCTTATCTCCAATCAGGACACCCAATCAACCCGTTTGACTAATAGCACCCATGTTCGACGACACTTCGTTCTCAAAATACCTCCCCGCGATAAGCAGCGACTTAACAACATTCGAATGACCAATATCGCAATTATAACACCGGCGATAAGCCGCGGCCGTAAATCGGATTTCATAACACAGCCACGATAATCGAAAACACCCTACGGCCACGTACGTACATCCAATTTATTATCACTCTCTACTAAAAAGAAAAATCTACACTCGCAAACACCTCACCCCATGCTCAACCGAGACACTGTCCCAGCCGCACGTTGATGCTCCGGTCGACTTCCGTCATCTCCACCTGAATACGGGCCAGACAGGCGCGGTTCTCCTCGACCAGATCCGGACGGTTGATTTCCAGATTATCCAAATCTTCCTGGGCATCCGGACGAGCCACATTATCCCAGAAGTCCACCTGGTTCTGGTAGTTACGCTCCAACCAGTCGATGTGTCCCTCGGAATCGATGAAGGAGTTGTGATTGGCGAACGAGAACAGCGTGTACTCAGCGGCGGCGGTCGAGATTCTTTGCAACACGTTGACCAAGTCACGGAACTCGTCAGCCAGGCCTTCCTTGACGGCGATCTTATCGCTAGCACAATTGCTCATCTCGTTCGCAGCGCGAATTCGCTCGGCAACAATTTCTTCCACCAGTCCCAGCAAGCAGTCTTCGTTGGCATTCGGATACAGGATCATATCGGCGATGGTCTTCCTAGTGTTGTCGAAATGATGCTCGATGTCACTCCACGATTCAGCCAGATTCTTGGTAGTAGCTTCGTTCAACAATTTCAGCTCCGCGCGGGTAATGATGCGAGCCAGGTTCACGAATTCGTCCTTCTCCTCATGCAAGGCATCGAACTTGACGCGGAATTCCTCGGTAACACGGGTCAGCTCCGACATACTTCTGCCCGATGGTTTGGCATTAGCCAAGACCTACAAAACAACCCGAAGATTAGACTCAACTCCAAAACCTTCACTCCATTCACCGAACACCTACCAGCAGTCCACAAGCGATCACCGCTACCGACACTAGTTTCATGTTTGCTTCGCTTAGATTCACCTCAACAATGAAGTTCACGGGCGATCTCGAGTACCCTTATATAATTTCGCTACGGACCCTCTCTTCCAATCGACCCGCTATCACCCGCAGATTAGATTAAACCCCCCGAAAAAAAAAACAACTCCTCTCAAGCTATTCTGGGATCATGGCATTTTATTATTCATCCAAACGATAACTAACACATCAGTGCATCGGCCAACAGCTGCTCCATGTTGAATATGTAGTTTCGTCCGATGTCATCAATCTCCTTGAATACGCCACGACGTACCGTATTGATGATGGACTGGAAGGCCTCCAGCTCGTAGTCCAAAGTGCCCATCACCCGGTCGACCTTATTCGCATTTTCCAGATATTTGAAGGCCAAATCGGCCAACGCCAGCTGCAGTCCCGTGACGGCATTGTCCCGCGATAGCATCTCGACGACGGCCCACTGCAGTGCGGTCGAACTCTGCTGGAACTCCTTCATGATCGGGTAGAAGTAGACCCGGGTGATGGTTGACAGATCGCCGTAGGCCTTCTCCGCCGCGGCACTCAGATCGCGGGCTGCCTGCGTAGCTCGCCGGATCGCCTCGTCGTTCTTCTCCACGATGCAGGGATTCTGCGTATCGCCGATGTCCAGCGCATGATCCAGGATGGCATCCTTGACGTGCTGCTTCAAGTGCTGGATATCGGTGATGACGAATCCGTAGCGGGAGATGAACTGGGCATTCAGGTTCTTCAGGTCGCGGGAGTGGTTCATACGGTAGACGCGGAGCTTGTAGTCAACGTCGTAGTGCAGCTGGTTGAAGATTCGGTCGAACTCGGTCAGCACGGCCAGCTCCTCGTCGATGTCGGCGGCCTCCGGGGCAGCTTTCGGGTTTGCAATCGGGCTCGACAGGACGATCTGGAGTTGTTCGTTTTGGGAAGAGAGAACGAGAGAAAGAGAGAGAAGAAAGCTTGTTAGTGTTGATTTATTTTTTCGGTGACACGGGATTAGTTTGACGTCATGACTTCGATGGGGCTATCGATGTACAATAAGTGTATTATGAAACCCAATGGTTACGATAGACTTTTACGACCGTCGATAAGCTTTATTATGGAGGGTATTATTAGGTTTATAGACCGGTTCAACACTTATCGGCTCAAAATTCAACAGAATTGTATCTAAAAGGTCCTTTGAACGAAATCAGAAAATCCACAGGGAGTCACCTGGGAATTGAGAATGACTCAAACAAATTTTAATTTTTTTTAAATTACATGCTGGAGTTTTTCTCATAGCTGAAGATCTTATCTTTCAGATAGTTTGGAGGGCATTAAATATCTTGCTGATACGAAGCAATGATGTGTTTGTGTTCAGAAGCTTCTCTTGAAAACTCTCAGGATATTAATCAAGACTTCATTGAGTCTTAAGTCTGAACTCAAGACTACTTTGGAGAGATTTAAATATCTTATTCAATCGATAAAGTAAGCGCATGTTGTCAGCAGGTTCCCGTGAACTTCCCGGACTCATAAAAACCTTATGTATATCGTTCGAGACTCAATGGAGCCTGTTGATCTTGAAGAACTAATCTTCAGAATACTTTGGAGGGTATCAAATATGTTAAAGTGAACATGTGAATGTATTCAGAAGCTTATCTTGAACTTTATGAACTCCTAAAAAAGGATTTTATTCATTGACTTCATTGAGCTTGAAGTTCCTGAAGATCTGAACCCAAGAATACTTTGCAGAGCTTTAAATATCTGATCGAATCGATTAAATTATGTGCATGTTGTCAGGAGGTTCCCTTGACCTTTCCGGACTCATGAAAACATTGAGCCTGTAGATCTTCAAGATCTAATCTTCAAAGCATTATCGATTTGAAGCGATGATGTGCATGTCTTCAGAAGCTTATCTTGAAATTTATGAAGTCTTGAATACTCTCAGGATATTATTCAAGACTTCATTGAGCCAGAATTTCCTGAAGATCTTAATGATCTTACCTTCAGATTACTTTGGAGTGCATTAAATATCTTATTGATACGAAGCGATTATGTGCATGTGAATCAACAACTTCGCTTAAACTACTTGAACGCTTATAAACTCTCAGGATATGATTCAAGACTTCATTGAGCCTGATGTTCCTGAAGATCTGAACTCCAGAATATTTTGGAGAGGTTTAAATATCTTATTGAATCAATTAAATTATGTGCATGTTGTCGGTAGGTTCTCGTGAACTTCCTGGGCACATAAAAAACTTCATGGATATCGTTTGAGGTTCAATTGAGCCTGTAGGTGTTTAAGATCTTGTCTTCAGAATACTTTGGAGGGTATCAAATATTTTATTGATACGAAGCGGTGATGTGCATATGTTCAGAAACTTCGCCTAAACTTCTTGAACTCCTAAAAACTCTCAGGATATTTTTCAAGACTTCATTAACCCTGTAGTTCCTGAATATTTTATCTCAAGAATACTTGGGAGAGGTTTAGATATCTTTTAAAATCGATTCAATTATGTGCATGTTGTCAAGAGGTCCCCGTGAACTTCCCGGACTCATACAAACTTTATGGATATCGTTCGATATTCAATTAAGCCTGTAGATCTTTAAGATCTTGTCTTCAGAATACATTGGAGGGCATTAAATATCTTATTGATACGAATCGATTTCGAGCATGTTCGGTGCAGGTCTACTGCATAAATACAGAATTTGTATTTATGCAGTAGACCTGCAAGAGACCCGTAACGCTGGTAGATCACCTTTTCGTGGTGCGTTAACAGGGTATCAGATCTACCACCGAACCCTAGTCTGAATTAATTCAAACTAGGAAAGAAATTTGTTTTTTTAGTCAAAGGAGCATATATTAGTCCTTATTACATGTCATGTCTTGTGAAAAGTGAAAATACTCGGATTGAGCCACCCAGGATAAGCTTGAAATAAGGAAAACATGGTTAGTATTCATTTATGTGAATTCTCATTTTCTATTTTATGTTCTATCGTTTGAATTGGTTAGGACTAATGGGTTCTAATGCATGGTCAGTATCGGAGTCATTGTTTGTTTGCTTTGCAATGAACCCGGTTTTGACTGATAAAGGGGCGCACCTTTGTAGAGTGTTCCACTCCTCAAAGGGTTTAAATAGCGGAAACTTTCAATAAAACTCGATTCATTGCTAACAAAACAAACAATGACAACTGTATCAACACCGAATACATCATCATTTCTCAATAGTGAGGAAGTAACTCGACATGCACTAAACAAAGGATACGGGATATACTACAATAGATCCAATTACTGGTCGCAGTGGTTTATGTTCCGAACAGAGGAAAAACAACTGACCTACAAGAGCTGAACTCCAGAATACTTTGGAGCGCAACAAAAAGGTTATTGACATTATTGTATAACATATCAGCTGTCAAAACGTATCTTGAACTTCATGAACTCATACAGATTATAAGTACATTGTTGGTGGTGTGTTGTGTCTTTTTATTTCTTTGTTTTTTGTTCTTTTTGGCAATTTAAAAAAATAAACCCAGGTTTTTGTCGGTTTTGTTTTTTTTGTGTTTTTTAAAATTATTTTTTTTTTTTTTTTTTTTTTTTTTTTGTATTAACGTGGTTGGTGTATTGTTAACTTCTTCTCAACATCGACCGGGGGGCATATAATATATACCAACCAACAGGTGGGGGGGGACAAAAAAGACGTGATCAGATTTTTTTCGTATCAGCAAATCTCAACGGCGCCGACTGGAATAGATACCAGATCGGTTGGGGTGAGAGGCAACCAAGATTACCACTCTACCACTGGCGCAATACATTTAAGAAAATTAAAGCTCAAATTATAATTGGTTCCATTTTTATGATTTACGTATTTTATGTAATCTATAAAGTCAATTTCTGGATAATGGTTCTCTGAAAGTAGTTCTAGAAACATCTTAAAGTATCGTGAAAAGCGGTCATACACGTATCAGATCTGGTAAATCTCACGGCCATCATGCGACACTGAATAACATGTATCTCACTACCACGAGAAGAAACGAACTATCATGAGCTTTCTTATCATTCTCACACCATCATTCAGTCCTGAGATTTCTTCTCGTACAGTTTTGTTCCCTAAATTTCTAACTAGTCTACTTGAAATTAGTCAAGCAATAATATATAATCGACAGAGCGGAAATTTTATTTGAAGTTTTGTGATGAAACTAACAATAAAGGGTGTTTCGATCAAAATTTGGTCGACTTAAACTTGACGCATTTCCTTTCAGCGTGCATTAAAAAATTTTGCACACACCTCATTTTGAAGATGTGTGTGTGGAGCCTCTATTTTGATTTTGAGATTAGCACTTCAGTTATCAATATGTCGTCGAAGGAAGAGAAGCAACGCATCAAAATTTTGCACGTGCATGGCGAAAATCCAAACTACTCTCACGCCAAGTTGGCGAAATTGTTGAATGTGGCCAAATCAACTGTTACCAACATATACAACGTTTGTCGACAGCCAGGAAAGCTGGATCGGGGGGAAATCGAAAGCCGGAGGCCACAGCGACGCCAAAAAGAGTTGCCCGCTGTTTCGAGCGGAACCCCAACCTCTCCGTCCGAGATGTCGCGAAGAAGCTGGGAGTGGCGCCTTCAACCGTGGGTAGAGCTAAAAAACGAGCTGGACTGTCGACTTACAAGAAAGTGGTGAATCCAAATCGCGACGATAAACAAAACACGTCGGCCAAAGCACAATCGCGAAAGTTGTACACGACGATGCTGACGAAGTTTGATTGCGTGGTACAGGACGATGAAACTCACGTCAAGGAAGGCTTTAAACAGCTTCCTGGACAGGAATTTCATACGGCAACCGGACGGGAAAAAGTGGCAGATATTTTCAAGCACACTAAACTGTCAAAGTTCGTGATGAAATATCAGGTGTGGCAGGCAATCTGTACCTGTGGCTCGAAGAGCAACGTTTACATTGCGACCGGAACCGTCAACCAGGAAATTTATCTGAACAAGTGCCTACAAAAACGTCTACTGCCTTTCCTGAAGCGACACAATTATTCCGGTCTATTTTGGCCGGATTTAGCATCTTGCCATTACGGGAAAAAGGCCATGGAGTGGTATGCTGCCAACAACGTTCAAGTGGTGCCCAAGGACAAGAACGGCAGGTGTTAAACGAAAGACCAGGCAATTCGCATTCGGTCAAAAGGAAGCTTAGCGGAATATTTTTCCTCTATTCTGTATTAACTGAAGTTGAAAAAGAAAAAGAATTTGACTTATTAATAAAAACTTTGATCGACTCACACACATAACTGTTTGACCAAATTTTGATCGGAACACCCTTTAATATCAATAAATGTGCTTGTAATAGTGATGACCAAAACACTGTCACGTGCTATCTTGACGAAAAAATCGATGAAATTTAGAAGAAAATCTCCATCATCGTTTTCTCGCCCGAAATTTCGATGAAAATCATTGGTCATTTTTAATTGAAAATGACATTTGCCAGCCCTAGCAGTAACTCGCAGAATTTGTTTTTTTTTTGTTCGGGCGTAGAACCACTGTGTCCACTGAATTGAACTTTTGTGGTAAGAATTTGCTAAAAATTGGTAATTTTCTTTTTCGGAAAATCTTTGACGCGAACTTTTTCATTCCTTCATTAGGGTGACCAACTTCGAAGGAGGGTGGTCCAAGAAAATGATTTTTGATTAAGATTAATCAAGTTTTTTCATTTAAATTTTGTTTGTTGTTGGTTGTTTTAAATCGAACCAAATTGGCCCTTGAACGGGTTTTAATAACCTTGCAAATGAATATCCTCCTATGACATTTTGTGAGAGGCTCCAGTAGCATCCTTTCTGTTGACATAAATCGGTTCAAATCGATTCTCTAGCGTCATCCCAACGAAAAACTACTATCATACATAATGAGTGGCCCCAAATGGCATCCTTACCGTTAGGGCCTATTCATAAACCACGTAGACTCATTTTTGAAAATCTCAGACCAATCCCCCTCTCCCCTTGTAGACAACTCCCCTCTCAATTCGTAGACTATTTCCATAATTTTCTATGAAGCTTAAACTTTGGTCAAACACACCCCCAGAAAAGTCTACGTGGCTTATGAATAGCCCCTTAGTTAAAATCAGTTCAATGCGATTATTAAGCGTTATTACAAATCTTGTTTGCCCAATGAAGTAAACCACCATCACACTTTATGAGTGACCCCAATGGCATTCTTACCGTTGGTTTAAATCGGTACTAATATTTAAAAAATATCAGTGCATCTCTTTCAAACCAACTAAATGGAGAATAATCTGAAAACAAAGATAAACTAGAATTCACTCCTATTTTTTATTCCTCCATTAGAGTGACCATTTTTCAAAAAAGGTAGTTCGAACAAATTATTTTTAACTAAGATTAATTGAGACCGATTTTGTTTTTTTTTTTTTACATCTTTTTTGTATCACCCTATGACGCGGATCAAATATTTGACGAAAAGGAACACACCATACACAAATTCAAAGAGTTCCTGAATTCTGGGAGTTCGATTATCATTTTTTTCATTGAATGATTTTAATATTATATACTTATAAAACCACACACAGCATACAAAATCTGGTACATTATAATACATAAAAAAAAATTCTTAATTTTGTTCCTACGTGTTCATGCCGTAAATTCTAAAAAAGACAAATGAGTTGCCGCCCTTAATATACATTTGTATGTCAGGAAAACCGAGAAAAACGCACGAAATTTAAAAAGGCAAAGGAGTGGTCACCATGTGATGACCATCAATGTTGATGCCCCTTTTCATTCGATGAAGCTTATTTTTCTACGACTGAGCTCACGTTTAGATTGCAAAGTTTGTTTGGCAGTACTCTTCAATTTTACGTCAAGCTTGCAAGCAGGCGATCGACCTAACCATGAAACTTCCTACTTCAATTACTTTTTCGGTAGCCTAACACCACAGACAAAACGACAGTTTAAAACATAGTTGCGAAAACACTGCCGTCCTCCGTTGATCGCAGATGGCGGTAGTGTGTAAATGTCAAATACCCGGCAAAATACCCGCTCAAGCCGCTGTATTACTAACGGACAAACATTTGATATAACCGTTGCTTGACATGCACAAATTAATATTATTTGGTTTTTGGTTGGTTTTTATCTACCAACCCAAAACCAAATAATACAACTCCACGGTGACCAAAACCAACTAATAATGCACAAATTATGTTTGAATTGTAATAAAAAATCCCCGGTCCTCTCCCCCTTCCGATACACGTTTTGTATAGAAATATTTTATTCTGTAAGGAAATATGCTGAAATGTTCCAGCAAAAGACAAAATACATGAGGGAAAGAGGCTCACTAGCAGAAGCCTTCCACTACGAGTTTCGATGATGCATTGTCGAGTTTGGTATTCAACATTGCATTTTAGGGTGTGATACGAAAAGTGGGGATAGACACGAGTAAAATGATCTTCAGAAAGTCCGTCTAACTTTCTGGCTTCGCCGATGTCGTTGATATCGTAGCACGCATGGCAAAAACGTAACGTTTGCATTTAAAAAAATGGACAAAAATTGCCGATTTTTCATAGGTTTACCTTCATCGGCACTGACGAAACTACCCATGCAGCATCAACCATAGTAACCCATGAGTCAGCAGACAAAATTTGACAGCTCTATCAGTCGAACTCTAACCGTGATGGCAAAAACAGTGAAGCAACTCCGTTCAGAAGTGTGCGCGTCCAAAGAACGGCACCCCGCCGCGTCGATACACCCGTTCCGGCATCTACAACATCTTGGCACTATTAGACAACAATCAGAGCATCGAAAGAAAGCCCGGTTCCGGACGGCCGACGACCCTGAGCGACAAGAAGCTCCAAAGGATGCTAAAGAGTAAGACCGAGGGAAAAGTGGCCACATCGCAGCGTGTGCTTGGCCGGGAGGTCGGTTCAACCGGCCAAACAGTGAAAAAGTACCTGGCGAACATGAACATACATGTCAGGAAGCGGAAGTCGCGTCCACTGGTTTGCGCAGCGGCAGCGGCTTAATAAGATGGTCAACTCGATTTTCCCGGCGAATGGTCGGTTGGTGTCGTTGGTGATGGACGACGAGACCTATCTCACCCTGGATGGCAACGACTGGCAGGGCACTTCGTATTTTACTTCCCCCACGAAGGAAGTGAGCTCCGAGGTGAAGTTCATGTCACACACCAAGTTCCCCAAGAAGGTGCTGCTGTGGCTGACAATCAGCGAGAAGGGGATGTCAAAGCCGCCCTTCTTACGCTCCGGACTGGCCGTGAACGGGGAAATTTATAGTACGAAATGCCTGCCGGAAGTTGCGTCGTTCATCAAGAAATACCATAACGGCGAAGACGCGGTGTTCTGGCCGGATCTGGCGTCGGCCCACTACTCGAAGCGATCGTTGGAGGAGATGGAGCGGCTGAATATCGATGTGGTACCCAAGTCGGCGAACCCGCCCAACGTCCCATCGAGAATATCTGGGCCAACCTGAAGCGTAAGATCTACTCCAACAATTTTGTCGCGAAAACTGAGGAGAAATTGATAAATAAAAGGAAGGAAGAACTCAAAAACATGCTTACACGCATGTTTTCGTCCGCCATAGCGAATGTTCCGGTTAACTGGCGGAAGGCCGCTCACAAGGGCGTCGAATTTTTTTGCAATAAAGCTTAAATAATTACTTTCCATGGGAAATTTATCAAAAACAATTATCTGTGTTAGCTTTTCTTATCACCATCCATAAATGGGTAAAGTCCATTTTTTTAATGCAAACGTTAAAGTTCGTGAAACTACAAAGTTGACCTTCTACAGGACACTAATTGGACCGGTAGTTCTTTACGGCCACTGAACATGGACATTGCACGTAGAGGACCAACGGAAGGTTCTTGAGTGCAGATGGAAGACGAAACGTGGAAGAAGGGAATGAAGTACGCGTTGCATCAGTTGCTGGGAGAACATTCCATCACTCACACCGCAAAAATCGGTCGACTGCAGTGGGCTGGTCACGTCGTAAGAATGGCAGACGACAGCCCAGATAAAATTATTCTTGATAAGGAACCGACCGGCACAAGAAGAACATGCGTGCTACAAGTAAGGTGGATTGATCAAGTAGAAGGTGACCTGCGAAGCTGGCCAAGTGCAGAGTGGAGACAACTTCTGTCTACAGCAGAGGCCACTCCGGTCTTAGCCTGATTGACGCGACAACTACACTGAACCCAAACATCATCCCAAGATTGTCTGAAAAGTAAATCGATTTCGCCCTTAAACGAAAAGCATTCGGAAATCGGATGATTGTATTATGGTTAGATTCGTATGACGTTCATCCATGTTTCGTATGACAATCCACCTAATTTAAATTGAATGATTTATGAATGGTTTGAATATAAATCAACGGTAATGAAATGTCTCACAAACCGCTCCCTCTATCGTTGATCTAACATTGCAACGGGAGCACAAAATTGAAAGAGTCAGGAGATATATCTCCACAACATCGTAAGGCGCAATCGGGTTTCCATCCTTTATTCGTGATGGTACCAGTTCTGATAGCGATGGATAAGGTCTGTATCAACATTAATCCGGACACCTTCAAATCGTTGTAATTTTTGAAATATTGCACGTAGGAATGAAAAATTTCACTGTGGTACTGCTGAGAGTCTATGACGAAAAAGACTATGATTGATGCTTACATTTCATGTTTAGTATTCAAGATGGCGACGAAAGAAAAACAAGTGCGCGAGCGAATTTTGTACGGGCGTACGGCGAATCCTGACTTGCCAATACGGGACCTTGCAAAAACATTGGATTTGCCTAAATCCACTGTTCACGATGTGCTCAAATCATTTTCGGAACGTTTCACGGTAGAGAGGAAACCGAGAAGTGACAAAAACATTGGCCGCGCTGATCCTGTCATGGACCGAAAGGTGAAAAGGATGTTAACGAAAAACCCAAATCTCTCCATTCGAACGGTGGCTCGTAAAATAGGGATGTCGCCTGGTTTTGTCCAAAAATCAAAACAACGCACAGTGGGCAAGAACTGATGAAAACTAAGGAAAAAATCTGTAACTTTTGTCGCTTTTAAGCGCGGCTTATAAACAAGGCCATTTCCGCTTGGAAATTGTCTGGAAAATCGAATGAAACTGGTTTCAATCACCACACGGATATGGTTGTGGAGTTATAGAGCTTATTTGACCCCACTTCCCCTTATAATCTTGAATAATTTATAGATATCTTTGCACGGAGTCGCTCAAGATCAACAAAATAAAGCTAATCCCATGTGAAATTTCCTGGAAAATCGAATAAAGGATGTTTCAATCACCGCACGGCTCTGTGAACGAAGATATGGCTGGTTTTACCCCACTTCCCCTTGTATTCTTGAATAGTTTATAGATATCTTTGCTCGGAGTGTCTCAAGATCAACCAAATAGGACTAGTCCTATGTGAAATTTCCTGGAAAATCAAATAAAGGTTGTTTCAACAACCGCACGGCTCTGTGAACGAAGATATGGCTGGTTCCCCTTGTATTCTTGAATAGTTTATAGATATCTTTGCTCCGAGTTGCTCAAAATCAACAAAATAGGACTAGTCCTATGTGAAATTTCCAGGAAATTTAACATAGAGCTAGTCCTATTTGGTTGATCTTGAGACACTCTTAGCATTTCAATCGCAACGACAAACAGAACTTGGCAGCAAAATCACGGGCTCGACGTTTGTACTGCGAATATTTGACGAAGTTTTCATGCGTTGTTATGGACGATGAAACTTATGTCCTGGAGGATTTCAAGCAGCTTCCAGGGCTGGCTTTTTATTCTGCTATGGCCAGAAATGCTACAGCTGAGCATTTCAGAACGAAGAAGGCATCGAAATTTCCCAAAAAATACCTTGTGTGGCAAGCAATTTGCACGTGTGGCAAAGAGAGTAAATCTTTCGTCACTACAGGCACAATCAACAAGGAGATCTATCAGAAAGAGTGTCTGCAGAAGCGATTGCTACCCTTCATCAAAAGTCACAAAGAAAAACCTTTGTTCTGGCCCGATTTGGCATCATGCCACTATGCCAAAACTGTGATTTGGAGTGGTACCAGCAAATCAAGTGAACATTGTTCCAAAAACCTCAAACCCGCCAAATTGCCCAGAGCTACGACCAATCGAGAGATATTGGGCTCTGATGAAGCGGAAGCTTTCTGGAAAGAAGCAAGGAATCAAAGACATCAAACACTTCCAGCAAATTTGGACAAAGACGGCTTCTACGATTTCTGAAGAGTCTGTACAAACCCTAATGGACGGAGTTAAGCGCAAAGTTCGAAAATGTTATGCAAATACCGAATAACTATGCTTGGTCTTCACGAATTGTTAAAACACATGCTATGAATCTGAAATAAACAACTACGACGGAAATATAATGCGAAATTTATGGTTTATTCATGTTTTGAGGTGTCCGGATTATTGCGGATACAGACCTTAGGTTTTCACCAAATGATGTAAAATTGAATGTTTTTTCTACTCATTTCAAATGATTTGCAGTATAGGGCTTTTGTAATGCAATACGCATTCCACTTTGGATAACGATATTTCATACAGCATGCATTCGAGGTCAATTCGCTTTGCGTATTATTAGTTGTTCAGCATTCGAAGGATAATCATCTGGTTTCTAGAAAATCGTCGTCCGCCTGCATCCTTTTATTCGCAAATGCGATTCTAATGTCTCGATATAAACCGACGGAGGATTCATTCGATAAAAGGAGGATGTTTGGTCTCAGTGTACATCTTCTTTACTTGATGCCTTCAAATCTTCAAAATATTCTATAATTAAAAAAACTGTGACATTTCTATTTTCCTCACGAAACTTCTTTGAAGTTTTCTTGATAGTTCTGAAAATTTCAAGATTATATAAGAGCTCATTGCAGATTCGCTTCGAAGCAGATATGGAGATATCCAGATATCCAGATCATGGAGCTCACTGGAGACTCATTTTCACTTAATTCAGAAAACGGAATTGTAATTGGAATCTTCCAAAATTTCACACGACCTTTGAATAGGGTATCCAATTTCTTCGGATGGGTTATTTTTCAGCTCCAAATATGCCCATACCAAACAGAAAATCCCACGATCCGGACACAAAACCACTTATGAAACCTACCTGCCCACAAGCCAACAGGCCTAAAATCACCAACTTCATCATCTTATCACTCTCCTAATGCGCTTCCTTCACTATCTACCAATCGAAACGTCCACTCGACACTAGTTCCGGACAGCTTATGTCCAATCGGTCGGCTCATCGGCCCCAAGTCAACACACGCCTCATCCGATCGGAACTTGACCAATCAAATCAGGTACCCCGAAATTAAGATAACTGATAGACTGCCCATCGATTGAAGCCCTGCCGCCGTCCATTAGCGCCATAAAACAATCGTTATTTCCTATTCGACTCACACGCTATTTTGGACCATCTTCCTGCGAGTGACAGATAAGCGCGATGATAGCGGCTGTTGATGCATCGGCGCTGAACACTAACAGCTAACCCCTGGTTTGTTTACATGATCTTTTCCAGATGGACATACCTTGGTAGAATCGCTAGCAATCATGCACTACCTGGAGGAGACGCGCCCGCAACGACCTCTGCTGCCGCAAGACGTCCTAAAACGTGCCAAAGTTCGTGAGATTTGCGAGGTACGTGTGTCGATTTCTTACCTGAAATATATCTAATCCGGTTTTTCCTAGGTCATCGCCTCCGGCATCCAACCGCTGCAGAACCTAATCGTGCTGATCCACGTCGGCGAGGAGAAGAAGAAGGAGTGGGCCCAACATTGGATCACCCGTGGCTTCCGGGCCATCGAGAAGCTGCTGTCCACGTCGGCCGGCAAGTTCTGCGTCGGCGATGAAATCACCCTGGCCGATTGCTGCCTCGTACCGCAGGTGTTCAATGCCCGTCGTTTCCACGTCGACCTTCGTCCGTATCCGATCATCCTGCGCATCGATCGGGAGCTGGAAGGCCATCCGGCGTTCCGCGCGGCACATCCTTCGAATCAACCGGACTGCCCGCCGGAAGCGGCCAAGTAGAAAGGTGATTGTGTGTTGAGCGGGAAACTTGGAAATGAAAGCAACGCAAATTATAGATTTGTCTAGGTCTCAAACAAACGTTCAAATGATATACAAAAAAAAAAAAACATAACGCATAAATTACCCCGATATATTACGCTGGTTATTTACAAACAAAAATCGCTTAATCTAACCTATAACGAAGATAGAAAGAGTAACGAATCAAGTATACAAAATCAAAAAAAAAAAGGCCAGAGAGAACTAGACAAAGCGCCAGCAAATTGTTCGTGGGTGGAACTTTTCTAAAAAGCACGGCCCACCCTAAACCAAGTTTTACTCATTTCGAAATCTGAGATGACTCTAGTCGCAATGGTCATCTATAAAAACATACGATTTTACTGCATTCATATTACTATTATTACTACCATGATGTGTACTTTAGGATATTAAGTGAAACGTATTTGTGTCTAATTGTGATTGTGTTTCTGTGCTTGGCTACATTTTTAAATTGATCCCGGCGTAAAATCGTGGTTGCGCCGGGCGGCTTTTCTATTATCGGGACTAAGTTTTTTCCTTTCGCATGCAAGTGCTTTTACCCGTGAATATTACATTCCATTGTGTCATTGTATTCTGTTTGGATAAAAGGAACATGAAACAAAAAATGGACCTCGTTAAAATTGACTTCTTCGAAAGCCTTCAAATGTGTCTCGTTTAGCGTTTGTTCGGATCAGACCTGTACCTGGTCAAGACGATTTCTTCCAAACAAGCGGCGCCCCAACTTGCATGCAACAGTGCTTTCCGAAATTCTCACCACCAGGTGGTGTCTCCGTCGTCGTACCAATCACGCGCGGAGGTTTTTATTATTCCGCATACAAGCACGTGCCAAGTTTAGGCGTATAGGTAGGCGTCTCAGTTCATTTTAAAATTCAAATGCATGCGATTAATAAAAATGCACCCGCTGCTGGCTGGTGGTGAAGTCGTTTGTTCGAAAAGCGTAGAACGGAATTTCTACAACATGATAGACAAACGCTAGCCAAACAACTACTGCTGACTGCGGTCTATTAATTGAAAGCGAGGTTACCATGCCGAGCAATCTACTAGGAGGCATAGAACCAGCCGGCCGACCATTTGGAGGATTTACATAATAACAATGTGAAATTTTTCGGCTTTCGCGGATCGCAGCAGTCGATGGTTGATGATGCTCGTTGAAGTCGTTGGATGGCTGAGGGGAGAGCGAGGAGGTGCAGCGAACATCCGTGAAATTGCTGCTCGGGAAGCCAATGTCAAGGTTGCTGCGTGTTGCGTGTTGCTAAATAGCAGCAAACGGGGGTTGTTGTTGTTGATTTGCACGATGATGATTATGATGATGATGATGCAGCGTGTTTACGAAATATGAACGAGGTGATTGGAACAAATATTATCATAATAAATAACAATCGACAGTGGTATAGTGTGTTTATCTGTGAGGCTGATACTAGACAAGAAGACTGACCGATGTTTGAATGTGCGTGTTCAACAGTCGAATAGTAACTATTCAATTAACATGGCCTTGTTCTAACATGCAGAAAGCATGAGCATGGTTGTGGACTCGCTGAATTTTAGCTTATTAGGGTGCGCTATGCAGTGCATTACTACCGATATTATGTGTAACATTTGTCACTAGTGAGTATTTCTAGGAAAAATCTGATAGAAATAGTTTTTTTTTAACACGTACGTCCCCAACCCCTCTGAGATAGAAAAGTTCAAATTTAAAAATTAATGATACTCCATCGTTAGCCATCGTATTTTGATGCGGTTTTTTGCAATAGATCACAACATTATCCCTTTTTGTGGATCTGCACTGGTTATTCCGAAAATATCCGTAGTTTCAGATTCCAAGGTGGGAGTACTGGGGTAAGAACCTGTCCAGGGATGATAGACAAAATATTTTTAGATGTGAAACATGGCATGCGACACATCAAACTTCATGGTTTAGCAAAACTAGGTCATCAGAGAACATTTTGAAGATTTCTGACTACACTGGCCACTATACGAAGCCCTGCGATATCCGAGTTCCTACGGAAAAGTTGCCATATTTCAATCTTTTCCAAAAACTACAAGGGACAGCCCAATGGGGTTGTACGCAAAGTTGACGTAGGACTACGTAGCAATATGTAATGCACATTATTATTATTAGAATAGAGGTGACATTGATCGATTGGAATAAGCAAAACCTTGCCAAAAATCAATGAAGTTGTGTATAACACACGACCGTTTGATGCATTGTTCAGTTCAACATGTTAGATGTGTTACGTATGCTAGAAACCATTTGACGGCCCTAGAACGGGTTTAAATGTTGGTATGATGAAAGGAAAACGGCTGTGTTGGCAGTGGTGATTGTGTTGATATGATCGACTAGCTGAAGACCTTTATACTTATCGCGTTATAGATTGTTGAAAGTCTGTTTGGGAATTCAAAGTCGTCTATTTATGAGATCCATTTTGCGCTTCCGGGAATTACGCTTGTATATACTGCCGTCGGACGCATAAATGTCACATGTTACAAACGAGCAAAATGAGAAAAACGCATTTGAAGTTTCAAAATATATTTACACTGTTACCGCACAATTTCGCTCTTTTTATTGACTTTAACGCAATAAACTATTCTTACTCAAACTTGCCAAAAAAAACTATTTTTTCCACTTTTTTTCAATCGAATCCCAAATGTGACACTTATGCCGCGAAATTCTCTGGCCAGGCGAAAAATGTACGCATATTGGTCACATCGTGAACTGAGAGATGGTTGTTGTTGATATTTGTTTTGACATTTCACGAGCGACGATTGTATTTCTTTGGCGTGATTTTTCGGTGTCGATAGAAGTGGAACCAGAAATGGAATATTTGAAACAATACGGACAATCCAGTGGCGAGGAATCGGAAGAGGACTTCCGCGGGTTCGATTTCAAAAATGGCACAGGTGAGCGATTTCCGTCTGCGGACCCGGCAAAATTACCGGTCCCAGAGGTCGATCAATCGGTTTTCAGCGGCAGTGGCGTAGGATCGGAACCTGGGACAAGTTTCCACGGTAGAAACTCCGACGAAGAAAAGGAAACAAGGGAAAGCTGTGATACGGATAGCTCTGGCAGTTTTTCCGAGCTGCGGCCAAAGCGGAAATCCGGAAAAAGAACCAAAAAAGAAATTAAACGAGAAGATTCAGCTAGAAAACGGCATCTGTCGCATACGGTCATTCTGGACAATTGTGGATGCCTCAAAATGTGCAACGAGAATCTTACGCGGGATGACTACAGTTCCATAAATTATATTGGGATCTGGACAATGTTGGTCAAGGAAACTTAATCCGGTAGTATGCTCATCCAAAACCTATCGCACGACGCCGGAGCCGTAAAGTGTCCACGAATTTGGAAAAGCAACTTGCGTTAATGCACTCTTCCAAGCTCAAGCGGTGACCCTGTAACTGTCTGCAGAAAGTTTTCCCTAAACACGATTGGTTTTCGCGAAAATTGTGGGTAAGTTTTTGGAAGCATTGTCTGTTACATAATTTATTTATATAGAAAGTAGTAATGTGATATACAGATGCATCCGGGCAGCTCGGGATGGACCTCCAATAGACCGACGTGGGAAATATAAGAGAAATATGTGAGCACGTGAGGTCATAAGGGAGCATTTATTTGGATATGGTCCAAGTATCTCCCACTATCGACGATCTCATGCTCCCAACCGTCTTTATTTGCCATCGGATTTGACCGAAAAGTCCTTGCACGAGTATTATGCAGCTATTAATTGTACTGTAAGGTCGTCAAAGAAAACAACATCTCTTTTGTGAAGCTCGGGCACGAAGAGTGTGAGGCGTGCACTGCTGCAGAGCTACGTATCAAGGTCAATGGACACTCCGAAATTAAGGATTGTTGCTGCATCGACTGCTATGGACATGCACTACATCTTCAACGTGCAAAGGAATCACGATTGTCTTACCGAGAAGATGGTGACAAAGTGCTGCCAGGTGTAGCAGTTTTTTCTGTGGACTTGCAAAAAGTAAGTTTTCGGAAATGCCTAATATACACAATCATTTCTAAGATTTGAACTTATTTACTAGGTCATACAGCTTCCACGGTTGGATTGCTTCAACAGCATTATTTTCTCGCAAAGGTTGCTGGTCTTTAATGAGAGCTTTGCGCCTGTTGGTGCCTACACACGTGCATTTCCAGTGTCTGCGTGCGTTTGGTCCGAGTCGGTTAATGGTCGCACAGCCAACGAAATCCTCAGCTGCTTTTTCAAAGTAATTAAAAAGTACGCTGACCTGAAGACAATTATCTTTTGGTTGGATAATTGTAGTTCGCAAAATAAGAACTGGAACTTATTCCAACACATTATCCTACTGATAAACAGTAATGAAATGCAGGTCGAGCGCATACTTTTTAAGTACTTCGAATCCGGACATACGTTCATGGCCGCTGACTCTTTCCATGCGGCGGTTGAATCCAAAATGCGCCATGAACGTGTTGTCACTTTTGAAAACTTCAAGTCTGCGGTTGGCAATGCGAAGAACAATGTTGACGTACTTGATATGCAAGCTACAGACTTTTTCCAACCTAAGCTCACCGTTTCGCAGTACACGATAAACTAGTGCAAGCCCCGCCCGTACGTGGACTCCATGCGGAAAGTGGTGTTTGAAAAAGGCCGTTATGAACTTGGATACGCAGACAACATCAACAGTGAAGACCTCAAATACTGCAAGTTGTTTTCCAAGAAGCAACATAAGTTGGTTGAAAAGGATTCGTTCTCTATTGAGACAAATGTACGTTGGCAAAATGCTCCCCAAGGAATTGAAGAAGAGAAGAAAACTTCTCTCCTGAAAGTGGTTCTACCTGTCGTTAACGAAGAGGAAAAATCATTTTTCATTAATCTTCCGACGAAGCAACAAGCTGCTAATTAATCGTTGTACTTGATTCAAACTTTAAATAAATATTATCGCCACAACACGTTACAATAATTATGCGTCTTATTAGGCTAAAATGGGTTTGGCAAAGGGTTCCTCTTCATCACTTTTTTATGGGTTTGAACATTTTAAGTATATTTATAGTCACAGTTTGATATCGCCTTCTCCCAAAAGGCCGTTCGCATTCTACGTGGAGAGGTTTTAGACAATATAATACCTCCCCTCCTCCTTCATGTACAACCGTCCATATGAATTTTGAAAGTTTGGTATGGACCGTACATACCTACTAGCTCCCTTCTAAACTATCCACGTGTATTTTAGATGGCCCCTAAAATCATGGCATATATTATGAACGGTCCTCAGGACACATCATGCAGTGCTATGTGTCTCTTTGTGTGATTGTTATATTTCTTTTTTTTAGTGTGACAATATGCGTCCATTTATCCCGATGTGACAAATATGCGTCCATTTGTTCGAATGTGACAAATTGACTTCGGATTTTTTTCGAGTTTTCTAGAATAAAACCTCTGTTTTGACAAAATATTTCAAAAATACGTATCTCATTATGACGTTTGACATCAAAACCTCGGAAACGTTAAAATGTAACATGTGACATTTATGCGCCCAACGGCAGTATAGTAGCCAAACGTTGCGACATGATTTGCAAAATTCTCAATAACTATTTCCAAGTAGTACTCAATCCAACGCGAAACGAAGTTTCACTAAATGAAGGTAATAGAGAATGTTTCATCATGTTATTATATTACTATCGGTTATTGAAGTCCGTGAAAGGGAATTAGCATGAAAGTAACAGAAAAATTCCTTCCACTTCACCTTTTCGCCTGTTTGGCCAAAGGCTGCTCTCCAATGCGCCCTCCGCAGTGTTTGCCACCGCCAGCAATTAACCTAATCTACTAAATCCACTATGTAGAACTAGGAACTACAATATGTGAACACATGGTCCGGTCAGTCGTGTTGCAGTTCGACTCGAATTAACTATTAATGTTTCGGTTGTTGGTTGTCCAACGTGCTTGTCCATTTAAACTGGGACGCAACGATTAAAGCAATGCCACGTTGAGAACGTTGCGTGGTAATGGAAATTTCAATGAGCGCCAGAAAAACTTCAATCAAACAAATTCTTTAGTTGGCAAAAATAATTTGTGCGTCCTGAAAAGGACGGATTTTAGTTGTTAGCGGGAAGAACATGGTTCGCGTTTAAACTTAGGACTTTTATCCGGTCTTCTTAGGCAACAGGATGTTTGGCAGGGCACATCCCTTTGCAATGGTCACACTGTAGAGAAGTTTTATCAGCTCCTCGGCGTTGCTGCGGATGGCGAGCTGCAGGTTACATTGATAATTATAATAGGTGCGCAACTAAGTTCCCGCTGTTTAGCAATAGATGGCGCCAGTAGTAAGTGCTGGTCGAATGTTGTACATCTCAAGCGTCATAAACCAAGCTCAGACATATGGTAAACAAACCGCTTTGCCAAATCAGTGATTTTGGTTTAGTGTTATATATTTTGGTTGTTTGAAGATGTCTGATTTCGTGCCAAATAATCGTCATTTGCGGGAAGTGTTGATTTTCTTCTTTCATTCGAAGAAAACGGCGGCTGAAGCACATCGAGAGCTCCAAAAAGTTTACGGTGATGCTGCTCTGAGTGAAACAACGTGTCGTGATTGGTTTCGTCGCTTCAAAAACGGTGATTTCAGTGTTGATGATCGTCCGCGTGAAGGAAGGCCAAAAAACTTCGAAGACTCTGAATTGGAGGCATTGCTCGATGAGGATCCGTGTCAAACGCAAGAAGAGCTTGGTTCAGGATTAGGAGTTTCCCGCCAAGCCGTTTCTAAGCGATTGCATGCGTTGGGAATGATTCAAAAGCAAGGAACTTGGGTTCCTTACGATTTGAAGCCAAGAGATGTTGAGCGTCGTTTTTTCGTCTGTGAACAACTGCTCCAGCGGCAAAAAAGGAAGAGTTTTCTACATCGCATTGTGACGGGTGATGAAAAATGGATTCATTACAGTAATACAAAACGGAAACATTCATGGGGACTGCCCGGGCATGCTTCAACATCGTCGCCTAGGCCGAATATTCACGCTGCGAAGGTTATGCTGTGTATTTGGTGGGACCAAGTTGGTGTTATTTATTATGAGCTGTTGAAAGCAAACGAAACCATTACCGGGGAACGGTATCGAACTTAATTGATGCGATTGAGCCGAGCACTGCACGAAAAACGGCCACAATACGAGCACAGACACGAAAAAGTGATTCTTCAGCATGACAACGCTCGACCTCACGTTGCGAAACCCGTGAAAACCTTCTTGGAAACGCTCAAATGGGAAGTCCTACCCCACCCGCCACATTCTCCTGATATTGCACCGTCCGATTATTACTTGTTCCGTTCGATGGCACATGGTCTCACTGGTCAGCAATTCCACTCATATGATGACATCTCAAAATGGCTTGATTCTTGGATAGCATCAAAAGACGAACAGTTCTATCGAAATGGTATTCACGTTCTACCAGAAAGATGGGAAAAAGTCGTAGCTAGTGATGGGCAATACTTTGAATAATTCGTTTGTAACCTTTGTTTTCAAAATAAAGTTCCTTTTTCACCAAAAAACAGCGAGAACTTAGTTGCGCACCTAATATTGTCACGGGCGTCGTTTCTTGCCAACTCGAGGTCTTCAGCGGCAAAGTATTCCTTTCCCAGATGGTAGACGGGGGCTCGGGCATCAAAGCGCTCGGCGTAGTTTCCATTCCGGAGCAGAAGGTGAGAATGCGACCGACTGGGAACTGCAATCCGGTGCAGTTCGAGCGGGAGTTTGCCTTTCCCTAAACGTTTCCTGCTCTGCCACGACCAGACACGTCTCTATGCACCAGAATGTGCATAGACGAACAGATACGTATAACTAATGACTGCTAGCTATGCCGGGTCCTTTTATATAACGGCGTCGGGTACCATTGCATGAAAGGAAGACTATGTACAACTAGGAACTACAATATGTGTACACATGCTCGGTCATTTACTCCGGGACGCGACGTAAGAAGCAATGTTGAGCCGGTGCGTGGTATTGGCAATGTTGATGTGCGCAAGAGAAACTACAATTAAACAAACTCTTCAGTTGGGAAAATTGATATTTTTCGTCCTGAAAAGGACGGGTTTTAATTGATGACGGGGAGAACATGGTTCGCGATTGAGCTTAGGTTTTCTTCTCGGTCTTCTTGTACAGCAGGACGGCCTGAAAAGAACACCTTGTGAAATTGTCACAGCGGAAAGAAGTTTCATCAGCTCCTCGTCGTTGCTGCGGTTGACCAGCTGCAGATGACGTGGGATGATTCTGGTCTACTTGTTGTCGCGGCGGCGTTACCTGCCGATTCGAGGACTTCAGACTTCAGTCACTAGGTATTCCATCACTGCAGCGAGGTAGCCGGGGGCACCGGCGGTAACGCGCTCGATGTATTGCCCTTCCAGAGCAGACGATGAATTCGACCGAGTGAGAACTGCAACCCGACCGGAAATTCGCCACGGTGACTCATATCTCTAAAAAGCAGTGCACCAGACGACTTAACGGGCGCAGTCGAGCGCTGATGTAACATCTTCGGGATTGGCGAATGAATGAAGCAAATTCTTCTTCTTCTTCAATTGTTTTTTAGAGAGACTTTAAACCTTCTGGTCATTCGTCCCTGTTCGCGGGATTTATATTAGTTTGAAAAGGCCAGTTTGGTTAAGGAATTCTATTAGCACTTGCTCATTTGGTGGCGATAAAACTTCCTCAAGTGAGTCACTCAAATTGAAAGTCACGCGTTCGGTGGTAATGCAGTCTATTAAAATATGGCGGATGGATAGTGGAACTCCATAGGTGGTGCAGATTGGGGGATCTTCTTTGCCTAAAAAGTAACTATGGAATGTGGCGGTTTTTGGGATTTTTATTGTCGGGCCAGGGAAGAGTGGTAGGTTTGGTGCTTCTCAACGCGAACTTCCTGCTGTTGAACCGCGAAAGACTCCATCAATCGTGAATCCTTCCCTTTGTCCATCTGACAGCATCAGGAGATGGAATGGGAACACCCTCTGGATCCAGTTCGCGACCTACACCAGCCAACCGGTCCGCCTCCTCGTTACCACGAATGCCAGAGTGGCCTGGTAACCAACATAAGGCGGCCCCATTAGCCAATGCAAATCTCTCGGCCTCTTGGAGCCAGGGATGTTTCAAAGTGGAGGAATTCATTTCACGGAGACAACTGGCGGAATCGGTAAATATAACAGAGGGACAGTTGTGGGTGGAAGAACAAAAACTGGCGGCTTTCATCAGAGCACAAGCTTCGGCACTAAAGGTGGAGCTAGAAGAAGGGAGGGAGGGACTGATTCTGGGGAGCGTTGAGTTAAAAAATATGCCATAGCCGACTTTGTCGTCGGAAACTGAACCATCGGTGTAAATATGTTGATGATTGGGGTATTTTTCAGAACGGAGTGAATTGAAATGAGCCTGCGCTATGTGAGGTGGATCTCCAGCTTTAAGTTTGTGGAGGAGGGAGAGATCTATCGTGAGGGTTGGTTGGTTCCAGGGTCTGGTTTTGCGTCTGGGAAGAACAACTATTGGGGGTAGAACATGGTTGGTAAGGGATTGGAACAATTCGGCTGATTTTTTAACTAGAGGAACTTCATGACGTCTACCCACACCAAGCCACCGAATGGCTTTAGTCATCATTGGTGCTGCCATATAGTGTTCAGATGGGAGTTGACCACATTCAGCCATTATAGCAGAAATGGGACTAGTGATGAAAACGCCGGAAGCAAAGCGGAATGCTTTATTGTACAGTGGGCGTAGCGTTTTATATATCGTGTCACCACTTCTGCTATAAAGGCCAACACCGTAGAACAGCATTGGAAGGAGCCAGCGATCAATAACCTGTATAAGGATTTTTCTGTGTGCACAGGGAATCCTGGATCCTAACACTTTAATCAGCTGTAATCGACTAGATGACCAAAACCGGGTGATGGGGCGGTAGCTGTCAGCATTATTTCGATCTTTGATTGGTTTAGGGACAGGAACTACGAGTCCTTCCAAGATTCAGGTATTTCGCCTTCGTTCCAAATGTTATTGTATATAGATATTAATGTGATTTTGCCAATGAGAGGAAAATTCTTGAGAAGAGTATAGCCTACATCATCAGGGCCGGTGGATGTTCCGTGTATTTTGCGCAGGGCCCAATCTAGCTCTTCGTTGGAAAAATCCTGGTTATAATCCAGATTATTGTCATCATCGAAATCGATAGGGGAGGATTCTTGGATTGTTTTTTGGGTTAGAAACTGCGGAGAGTAATTAGAGGGGGAGAATGATTGAGAAAAATGATCTGCGAGGTGTTCAGAGATAGTGATTATCGGTGATTTGGTTTCTTATACGGAGTTTTATGGGTTGTCTACTTTTGTCGCCAAATAATCTGTGGATTTTATCCCACAGTTCTTTTGAAGAGCTTTCGATGCTTATAGTGGAGATGAATTGTTCCCAACTAGGGTACGGGACGGGTTTTAAGCAGTTTAGTCAGCACCTGAGACATTTCATGAAGCTGTATGTAACCTATAGTTAGAACTGCCAATATTCGGACATTAATCCATCTGCTTGCGTCTAGTCTATCGGAACATACCTTCAGTAACGAGCATTAGGCTCAGAAAATTTCATAGCCATGGAATAAAGTTCCCAATTGCAGGGACTTCTTAAACGCATGCGGATTGCTTTCTGATTAAAAAAATGTTTTCTTCAGCTCCTCAATCTGTACATAAACTAACAATATTGTATGAGTGCGATTCTGTGCATGTGTGCGAAGGCGAAATGAAATAGGCCAGTTGACGATTTGCTGCAAACGTCAATTTCCTCAACCCGCTCCGTCGTTTTACCCTTCCGCTCTCGAAAACAATCAACCAAAACATGTCGATTGCTACGACCACAAACTCGTCTCATAGCAGGTTATGAGACAGACGTAAACGACAAAACTTTTAGTTTGCCATTGATCTTTAGATTGGCAATGTGCATTTCTTATTTCATTTACTCTCACGCAAATGTTAGCCAAAGCGACTGTGACGACAAACGGGATGGTTCGTTTAAAAACAAATGCAAGAGACAGCAGGCTTCACGTTACATTACCGGTGCGCTATATCCATGGTTAACAAAGAAGAGAGGAAACATGGGCTCTCTCAAAAGCAACAGTGATGCCATAGCTGCAGCTCAACAGCGAAGCATTATTTATCGTTGGGTACTATTGGACAGCTCCAAAACATATTTTTTATTGCAAATCATAGTGCCAGATGATGGAAAATATAATCATAAACATAGATCAACCTCAAATGACTGGAAGAAACATGAAATAAATAGTGATTTCAGATCATCTAAATATGAAATAAATTCAAACTCAATTATCAACATCACATTCTGGCAACGAGCCTAAATGTGAGAGAGAGCTGATGAAGACATGTTCTCCGGGTACACGGGATCAAATGCAAAATGCGCAAAGGCAAAATTTAAGCGAACTTTTTCAGCAGGTAAGAAACTGATGGTTTCTAGATGATTTATTTTAAATCTTCAAAAAGACAGTAATAAATTGGTAATCAATCATGATTCATACATCGAATCATTGACCCAATAGATAAAGCTTATGATCGTATCATTAAAACTGAAATAATTTGGAAAATGTAGGAGTTATAGACCTATTTCCTAACAACTAATTAAAATAGTGACCCCTGTTTAAGCCGTTCCCTACCCTATCTTGTTTGACTTTCATGACTTCGGTTCTTGCTGCATTCCTAGCAACTTTAAACTCAACAAAAGCAACAGATTCCTTGCGATTTCCCACTGCAACTCTATGAAGAGCCCTTAATTTTTTCCGGCGGAGTTTGATAGCGGACCTAACTTCAGGGTTCCACCAGGGAACAGACTTCCTGCCAGAAATTCCGCTGGTCCTAGGGATATGGTGTTGGCCGATTTCAAATAGTTGTTTAACAAATTCATCAGGACATGATGGAGGGTCCTAGTAAAATGGTCAAAAACATCATTTTGGTAGTTGGTCCAATCGGCCAACTCATATTTCTATCTAGGACGGCAAGATGATCGCTCCCGCAACAGGCCTCATGAACCATCCAAGATAACCGGGAAGCAAGATTATGTGAACAGATGGAGAGATCAAGGGCTGAGGATTCGCCGGATGATGGGCTTATTCTGGTATGACTTCCATCGTTCAAGAGTTTTAAACCATATTCATCGATTAATTGCTCCACTATAAGTCCTCTCCGATCACTGGACTTACTCCCCCAAAAAGTGGAGTGCCCGTTGAAGTCGCCCATCAAGAGAACTGGGGAGGTTATTTTGTCTAATATCTTGGCTAAACGGGATTTAAGGGTTTGATTGGATTGGCGTGAGGGAGAAATGTAGATGGATACTAGGGTTACTTTAAATGGGAAATCTATTTCAAAGGCAAGTGCTTGTAGAGGGGAACCTACATCGATTTGACGGTGAGGGATGTCAGATTTGATAGCAATGGCAGAGCCTGTTGTGGAAGAGTTATCAGGGTTCTCACAGATGTACACATTGTAACCTTTAATAAAATTAGGTGATATTTTGGATTGGGGTGTCATTGTTTCATTTAATGCCAGAGCTATGGGGTTGAATTTATTTCTAAGCAGTTGTAATTCCGGTAATCTGACGCGAAGTCCTAATAAGTTCCATTGCAAAGCAAGGGTAATAGGGGGAGACGATGGGTAGGAACGAAAATTGTTAATGATTGGGTCTGTTGTGTTGGCCATTGCGAGGAGTTTGAGAGGAATTAGATGTCAGAGAGTCATTGGGGCATTTCATTTGTCCGATCGTTGTGTTAATGTGAGTAGTGTTCTTTTTGAGGTTTGGGGGTATGATTTCTGTAGTGTAGTGCCGTTTGTGTTGTCCTTGAGGAACGCTTGACTTTCTTGCGGTAACACTTATTTGAGAGGAAGTTTCACTTACCTGAGAAGAAGTGCCGACTATTTTGACTGATGGTCCGCTGGTCTTTCCGGTGGTCGTCTGCTTGGCGCTGGTGTCGGTTTCCATTTCGGATCCAGACTCTACTTCCTTGGCCTGGTTCCGTTTGGCTCGCTTCTTCTCCTTCTTGCTTTGATTTTTATTCTCCGGATGCTCGATCCTGGTGGTGAGTTTGGTAATGGTTTCCTGAAGCTGTTTGATTAGATCGTCCTTGGCTTTAATCTCCTCAGCTGCTTGGGAGTTAACACGAGCGTTAACCAGACGCTGTTGAACCTGGCTAACGACTGCGTATGATCCACCTCCAGCCTTCAATTGCTTCGTAGCTTCTTGATACGTGATGCCTTTCGTAAAGCGCAGTCTTACGATTTCCTTTTCCGTTGCGCAGACCGGGCATGTCCGTGATTCACATTGCAGTGTAGGCAGAAAGGGGCAGATCAGACGACCACGACCTTGGAGCAGTTCTAGCACTCGGTTCGATAAATTACCGTCCACTCCTAGCGCTTCGCATGGAGATCATTGGGTCGGGATGAGTTGTAGTACTATCGGGGACACCTGATGATAGGAAGAGGCGGTGAGAAAGTTATCTGCTCCCTCCTGCATATGATAAACTTTTCCATCAAAGATCGTTACTTCCGTGCTTGAGCAGTTCCTCACCAGTTTCATTCACAATTTCACGACAGGTAATCACGCATCGCCGTTTGTCAGGATTGGATGGGACATACCAATGTGCCATCAAAAACGTCTTCGTGTTTAACAACTTTCGTACCTGACCAGCATCACGCACGCGCAGCACGTATTTTGATCCATTAGCTTCTGTCGTCGTTGATTCAATTTCACCAACTAGGTCTTCCATTGATTTTCCAACGACGAATGGTCTCAGCTTCGTATCGGCTACGGTAGCATACAACGACAAAATTTGTAGCTGACCGATGCCGACGCCGCCCATCCATGCCGGAACTGTAGGCCGTACATCCGTTGCTGAGGATGGAAGCCCGGGGTCCCACACCGAACTCGCCGCCATCACTACGATCGCACACTGAAAGTCACTGCCTTATTTAGAATACTGCAATATGCAGTCACTAAGGAAATAAAAATGTACTGTTTGTACTGAACAAAATTCGTTTCAAGTTCACTCCACGCACCGGTGAAGAAAAATAGCACCGTTATAATTTATAAGTTTATCGCTTGGAAACGCTGGAAATATGCACACGACTTGTAACCGATCGCACTTAGGTCGAAGCACGTCCGTACTTGCAAAGCGTTAGCACTCGAATCGATACTCATGAAGCAAATTGCTAACGTGCCCTTTTTATATATCATGCACTGCTGCATGTTAGACGTTCCTTACTTAAATTTGTAATCTGTGATAGGAAAGTACAGTGCATTTAGTAAATTTACTCTGAAAAATCGGCATTATAAGACATCATCTCATATTTGCGTTAATTTTATTAGTTGCATGTTAAAAATCCATAGATTTAAATATTGGAATCAAAGCGTAGAAAATGTCTTATCCTAATGCTGCAAACATTTTGGAAATCAATCGTGAAATTACTTAGTAATTAACTTTCAAAATCTGACCGTTTTTCGTGACGCTCCAAATTTTCGCAATTTGAATGTGTACCCCAGTATCGAAAACACAGACGTAGCCCTACGTCAAAACTGGCTTGCGCCTGCGCAGTGGCCAGCATAGTCAGAAATCCTTGTCTTTCGATGACCTAGTTTTGCTAAATCATGAAGTTTGATATCCCGCATGCCATGTTTTGCATCTGAAAATATTTTGTTCCCCATCCCTGGACAGGTACTTACCCCAGTGCTCCCACCTTGGAATCCGAAACTACGGATATTTTCGGAATGACCAGTGCAGATCCAATTCTGGGCGATTATAAAGGGCAAGCTCCGGAAATCAGAGAAGGTCTTCAAAACCGACAAGGATTTGAAGAAAAAGTGGATTGCCCGAATGTGGTCCTTCCCCCTCGCAGTTAGCCGCTCGACAAATAATGCCTCGCGACCTCCCCTCTTTCGCCGGTAACTGGCCGATCTTCATTAGTGCGTTCGTGAACACAACCGTCGCGTGTGGATACTCTAGTGTTGAAAATCTAACCAGGCTACAACGGTGTCTGGAAGGAGCGGCATATGAAGTAGTTAGAAGCCGTCTCATGCTCCCGGAATCCGTGCCACAAGTGATCAACACCCTTCAGCTTCTTTATGGACGTCCGGAAGTACTGATAAACGTGTGATTGGTTAAGGTGCGGTCGACTCCAGCTCCTAAGGCAGAACGTCTTGAAACGCTCATCGAGTTTGGATTGGCGGTGCAAAGCTTGTGTGACCACCTGGAAGCAGCAGGTTAACAGTCTCACCTAACGAACTCGTGTCTGTTGATGGAGTTGGTAGAAGGTTACCTCCGCATGTGAAGGTGGAGTGGGCAAACTTCATCCGGTGGTAAATCTTAAGACTTCATGAACGTGGTAGGCGTGGTAGTGTCAGCAAGCAAGGTAACCCAGCACACATTAGCAAGTCGGATCAACCGAGGCATGAGGAGAAGTCGTGTTGCGTTTGTAAAGGACGTTTAAAGCATTCTCCATCGACGATCGTTGGAAAACAGCGCAGACCAACGAACTCTGTCGTAGCTGCTTAAGGTGAATTACTGCTCCGCGTTTTTTTTTTCTTACCTATTATATCTCTCTCGCAAACTTACCTCGCTATTTCAAATCATTAAATCTCGATTGTTAGTGAATGAACATCGAATCGAACTCCATCAGATTTCTCACAGCAAGTAAGCATACATACTGATGTGATTAAATAAACAATATCTAGTACAGATTCTGAGTTATATCAATTCTTAATTTTGAGGTAATGGCTGCCGTCGAGAATGCTTCAGCGTAAGCCCTTAAATGCACACGGAAGACGAAGCAGCCGGAATGCCAGCCAATGCGGGATCAACGGATGTACCCTTCGGCATCACATGAGTCTTGAAGTGCTGGCTGGCATTTTGCCACTCTCGGATCGGTTTTCAGAATTATCTCTCCGGCTCCTCACCAGGTGTGAAGTTATTAACCCCCAGGTAATCGAAAACTTTGAGAAGCTTTTCGAGTTGAATCCTCAAACTCACTTCATGACTTTGTACCATTTGTACATAACACAGGATCGGTTCCAGCTACGGAATTGGCAATCGAACAGCGCACTTGTGAAGCAACGGGGAGAAAACTGACACTGGCAACAAGCACCTGTTCCTCGAGAAGAGTATCGAATATGGCAGAGTGCTGGGCATGGTCTGGTTAACGGATGAATATACGCTGAGCTAATATACGTGTCACTGAAAGAAGACGTCCAACAAATCATCACCAGTAAATCACGTCCCACGAAGAGGCAGGTTCTACGGTGTCTCATGAGCATCTTCGATCCGCTGGGACTATTGAGCCTCCTTTTGGTTCACGGTAAAATACTGTTACAAGATATTTCGCGGGAAGGTATTCAATGGGACCAAGAAATCAATGAAAACCATTGGGAACGCTGGAGTAGCTGGACTGCCCTGCTGCATCGAATTTCGAGCGTGAAAGTTCCCAGGTGTTATTTTCCAAATGTCACCACACGTAGCTTCCGTCAGCTGCAGTTGCACGTCTTCGAGGATGCGAGTGAAGTTGCGTACGCTGAAGTGGCCTATTTTCGAATAGCTGATGCAAATGAAATACCACATTTGGTTCTTTGGTGACGGCAAAAAACCAAGGTGACGCGCTGAAACTTCTGGATTCTCATACCGTACCGGTAACGGAGCGCTACCTATAGTGGTAGTGGCTGAGCGCGGATCCCCGCAAATATAAGCAGAACGTTGCCTGCTGAATTGGCGACGTACTGGATCAAACAGAAACGAACGAGTGGCGGTGGGCACCGTCGAAGCAAAATCCTGCGGATTATGCCACCAAATAGAGAAGCGGTGCGTCCCTTGATAGTGAAGGTGTCTGGTTCCGGGGACCATCGTTCCTGTACCGACCAGAAGAAGAGTGGTCAAAGCAGAGGCTACAACCAACCGTGGAGGATGAGTTACGCTCTTGCCATGTTCATGGGAAAACTACCTTGCCAACGCCGATAATTGACTTCGAATGGTTCTCTAAGTGGGAGCGTTTACTTCGTGCTACGACCTACGTGCACCACTACGTGGGGAATCTGAAACAGAGAATCTACGGCGAGGGGAAAATCGTGATCGTCCGAGAACCGAGCAAAAAGGCTTGGACAAACGCAGCACCTTGCATCCAATAACACCATTCGTCGACGAAAACGGTATTCTGCAAGTGGATGGACGAATAAGCGCAGCAATCCTCTCCAAGCAGCACCGGATAACAGCTCTTATAGCTCTCTTTATCACCGGAAGTTCCAGTACACCAATTTTGAGACTGTAGCGAGCGAGATGCGGCAGCGTTATCATGTGCCGCGCCTTCGAGCACTTGTCCGCAAGATCGGGAGCAGTTGCACACTATGCAAGGTGTTCAAAGCGGCGCCTAAAATTCCACGGACGGCATCACTTCCCCCAGCCCGCTTAGCTTCGTTTGCTAGGCCTTTCACCTACGTCGGCCTGGAATTTTTTGAACCTTTGGGAGTGAAAGTCGGACGCAGCAACGCAAAAAGGTGGTTCGCTCTCTTTACATGCCTCACTATTCGAGTGGTTCATTGCGAATTAGTGTGCAGTTTAACTACCACAGCCTGCATGAAGAGTATTCGTCGCTTTGTGGGTCGTCGAGGTGCCTCAGCATAAATCTATTCAGATAACGGCACAAACTTCCATGGCACTGAACGGGTGTTGATGAAGCAGATTCAACAGAGGCTTGCAGCGACGGTAGCCAGTACAATAGCAAAATGGATGTTCATTCCGCGACGGTACGCTCCGTAAAACAAGCTATGTTAGGGGCCTACAACAGTGACCGAAAACTGGATGACGTATCTTTGAACACTTTAGTCATCGAGGCGGAGGCCATCGTAAACAGCCATCCCCTCATCTACCCCTAGACTCGGAAGAAAGCGATGCACTGTCACCAAACCACTTTCTGTTGGGATCCTCGAGTGGAGTTCGGCAACCTGAAGTGGAGCCAACCGATAGTTCGGAAGCCCTGAAGAATTCCTGGAATATGATACAACATTAACTAGACTGTTTCTGGAGACGCTGGATCCGAGATATGCTACCTCTGTTAACTGGAGACCTAGTCCTCATTGTGCAAGATGGCAAGCGGAACTTCTGGACTAGGTGACGAGTAATGGAGGCCGTACCCGGGAGCGACGGTCGGATTCGACAAGCCGTTGTGAGAACTGCGAGGGGACTGCTGCTTCATTCACGTCCGAGCTGAACTCCGACCACGACTGTCAACGAACGACTGACACTTCGACAACGGCTGTCAACGACGAAAAGAGAGGACAAAGGCAATCTTCCAAGTACAGTAGTTCAGAGTAAAAGAATAGTAAAAACAAAAGTGTTACTTGAAAAGTTCGTAGGAATCGATTATTATTCAATTCAATATTATTATTCAATTCCTTATTCTACAATGGAATTGACATAGGACCTATAAGCAGTGAATTTTAATAACACGAGCGAAGTTTAGAATTGCCAGCACACCGAAAGTGTGAGTTATAACCATATATTGTAACCTTAAAATTTGTAACTAATTAAACTTATTAACTTACTAGCTGAACCCGGTGCGTGCGCTGCTACGCTTGCAACAAAATGAAGGAAAATTTAATATAACTGTCACGTTTATGGTTTTTTTTTTCGAAATGAGTTTTTTTTTCTTGAATAAGCAGCGGTTCAAACTTCTATCAAAACATGCTTCTTACCCGAGAAATACACGGATTGTGTTTAAGTAACCTGGATAATTCTCATGTTTGGTAGAAATTTGTGTTTCATTTGTATGGGAGCCCTCCCTTCCAGAGGGGGGTGGTTTCTCAAACCACCATACAATCATTACCTTCAAAACCCTCCACATGCCAAAGTTGGTTCCATTTGCTTGATCAGTTCTCGAACCATCACACTGGGCTCATCGATTATAATGAAAATGTGAGTTTCATTTGTTTGAAGCCCCCCCCCCCCCCCTCAGAAAGGGAGGGGTCTTGAACTACCATAGAAACATTCTTGCCTTCAAAACCCCCCACATGCTAAATTTGATTCGATTTGCTTGATTAGTTCTCGGGTTATGATGAAATTTGTGTCTCATTTGTATGAGAGCGCCCCTTCCTGAGAGAGAAGGGGTCTCAAACAATCATAAGAACCTTCCCCAGCCCCAAAAACCCCTTCATATAAATTTTCACGTTGGTCGGTTCAGAACTTTCCGTGTCTATAAGGGTCTGACAGACAGAAATTCATTTTTATGCATATAGAAATCTAGCCTCCAAAAACCTCCATATGCTAAAAGTGGTTTCATTTACTTGATTAGTACTTGAATTATGCAGAAATTTTCTTTTTATTTGTAGGGGGAGGGGTATTGAACTGCCATAGAAACATTTCTTGCCTCCAAAAACCTCCACATGCCAAATTTGGTTCCATTTGCTTGATTTGTTCTCGAGTTATGCAGAAATTCGTGTTTTATTTGTATGAGAGACCCCTCTTTCAGTGAGTGGAGGAGTCTCAAACCACAATAGAAACATGTCTTGCCTTCAAAAACTCCACATGCCAAATTGGGTTCCATTAACTTGATAAGTTCTCGAGTTATTTAGAAATGTGTGTTTCATTTGTATATGAGCCCTCCTTTCAAAGAAGGGAGGGGCTCGAGTCAACTTAGAAACATTTTTTCCCTTCCAAAACCTCCACCTGCCAAATGTGGTTCCATTTGCTTGATTAGCTCTCGAATTATGCAGAAATTTGTGTTGCATTTGTATAGAAACCCCCCTCCCTCCCCCTTCCAGATGGCGTAGGAGTCTCAAACTTCCATAGAAACATTTCTCTCCTCCAAAAACCTCCACATGCCAAATTTGGTTCCGTATGCTTGAATAGTTCTCGAGTTATGCACAAATTTGTGTTTCATTTGTATGAGAGCCCCCCTCTTACAGAGGGCGGAGGGATCTTGAGTTACCTTAGAAACATTTCTTGCCTTCAAAAACCTCTACCTGCCAAATGTGGTTCCATTAACTTGATTAGTTCTAGAGTTATGCAGAAACTTGTGTTTCATTTGTATCGGAGCCTCCCTTTCTAGAGAGGAGAGGGGTCTCAAACTACCATAAAAACATTTCTTGCCTCCAAAAACTTCCACATACTAAATTTGGGTTTCTTTGCTTGATCAGTTCTCGAGTTATACAGAAATATGTGTTTCATTTGTATGGGAGCCTCCCTTTATAAAAAGGGGAGGGGTCTCAAACTACCATAAAAACATTTCTTGCCTCCAAAAACTTCCGCATGCTAAATTTGGGTTTCTTTGCTTGATCAGTTCTCGAGTTATGCAGAAATGTGTTTCATTTGTATGGGAGCCCCCTCCCCCTTTCAGAGGAGGGGGGGCCTCTTACTATCTTCCCCGGCCCCAAAAACCCGTGCATACAAATTTTCACGCCGATCGGTCCTTCCGCTCGCGAGTTAAATCGTGACAAAGGAAACCCCAACTCATTTTTATTTATATAGAAGATAGATAAACAGTGAAATACAACAAAAGGTTATTTTTCTCCAATAAATTGAAAACTGAAGTCAAAATACGTTTTTTTTCACTGTTTTATTCGAAAATCAATGTTGCTAACTACTTTTCGATACACTCTTTACTCTTGCATTCCTCTCCAAGGGAATTTCAATACGATTACGTAAATTATGGTTCAACAACATAAGAAAAAGGTCAGGAACTGAAAGAATGTTGGCAAACTGTTACTTTCCACATTGTCTGTCACATCTGTCGCACAAGTCTGTTCAAACCCAAGTGTCAAAATTACCCAAAATTCCTAGCTAGGTAGGACTGCTAAGAGTCCAACACCATTTTAGCTGTCTGGTCAACTGAGAAACGTCTAATGGAACGCATGATTGATTTTTAAACAATTTTCAAAAATCGTCACACACTAATATTACGGAAATGACGCCTCACTCTATCTAAACTAAAGCACAGCTCTAATCCATCAAACTACACCAACAAAACAGAATTATTTTCTCATTTCTCGGCTCCCATAAAATCGATGAGTTGTTCTTAATTGATTGTAACTCCTACTCCCTGAAAAGTTTGACGTTTGACGTTTGACTCTTCCCGAAAACTCCCTCCCTTCCAAAAAACTGTCACTGCAATCGGCGTTCAACAGCCATATCAATCCCTCTAACCGCACCAATACCATCAACCAACATACAAATTGCGCCTGGCAGGCATTGAGGTTTCGCCAGTTTGATTAGCTTCAGACACGCCACTCCTTGGAAAAGAAAAAGCATTCATCGACACTCCCGGTTTGTGTCCCACCGTGAAATTCCGACATATTTTCGGTGGTGACATTTCTATTGTACCCCCATCGGCTGACCTGGCTTCCGTCCAGAGGAAATTCTTACGCCCATTGCAGAGCACAGGTGAACCAATCGTTCCCAGAAGGTCAAATCGCCCCCATTCCAGAACGTGCGGTGTGCCATTTTGGCTCTGGTCTTGCACACTGAAGAAAAAACAAACCGGGGCTTTTTCAAAAGGCAATTTTTCTCTCAGTGCATCAGTTGGAATTTGGGTACGCGTGAAACCATCCCAAGAGCCACTGCAACTGCTCTTCCCTATTTAGCATGCATTTGCATTTTCCATATCGCTCGTGCCCATCATCGTCGAAGGAGACCCGGAAGGAGGTTAGAGGCAAACCCAAAAAAACGTCAGTTGATCCGGGTGTCAATTTGGTCGGCCCTGATGGCATGTTTTATTAACATAAGAAAAAAAGAAACCAGCTGCCGATGTTTGTAGGTCGAACTCGTGTGGGCTTTCTCTTTCGGTTTCGGCTTGGGGGCGGGCGGGTGCTGCCACCATCGTCACTGGTTGTTGTGGTTCTGGTATTCTAATTGAGAACGGGGAGGATAAATTATACGAGGTGAATCGATTTATTGGTTTGGCAATTAAGGGGTGCGGAAGAACCGATCACGCTGTCAAATTGCAGGCGTAAATGTTTCAGCTATTCAAAACAGCAATCATGCTAAGTGGGTTGGGATGTGGGGGCTCGCAAATGCTGATGAGTGCCCCTGAATGCGATGTATAGGAATGTTCCGAACGGAGAGAACGTTCATTTCAATGGAAATTGAATTTGTATGGGAAATCTCTTATCGCCACGAACCCTTGGCTTGTCGGTTAAACATTTCCGCCCTTTTAACCACTAGCTTTTATGATCTCGGCCAAGCATCCAAGCAACCGATGAAAACGAAAATCGCCCATTTCCTCTGCCGGGGCCGATCGCTTGGATTGAAAATATCCGAATCCGAAACCGCATCGCATTCGCCTCGGCAACGAGAATTATTCATTAGCTGTGCAAAAGCCCACTCGCTGCGGAGCTTCGTTCGGGTTTGTTACGGGTTCTCCGTGACCTTGAGATCGCTCATCGGATCTTGCTCGCATGCATATCGTTCTCCCCCCCCCACGAATAACAACTACTACACCTCATCTATTAACAATCTATCTCCGGTGATCTTCCACATGGTTGCAGCGTGGACTGCTTCGATCGCCGCCGCCATCATTCATCTCTACAACGGTTTGAGCTTGATCATGACTGCAATAAAACGCGCCAGCAGCAGCCAGCGAGTGCAATCATTAGCAAGTCAATGTCGAAGGCGAAAGAGGTTCGTGTCAGAACACGAGGAAACGATCATCGCCGGAATGAGTGGTGAGTTCGCATATTGGTTTCGAGAAGCCCCGATCGAATTGGCGGTTTTATGAGTAAACGCAACATCCGATCAAATGGGAGACGGGCATTTGAATACTCACCGGTTGTACATATTTACCTAGAAGTTTTGTGTGTGCAGTTTTGCACTCTGCCTTCTGACTTAATTACAGACAAAAGGTATGGGATTTCTCCTTGTGCTCGATGCCTACTGTTGAAACAGGTTTTCGAATGAATTAGGTATGCTCGTGTGCTGAAGTGCAGTAAATCCGATACTATGTTGTTCAAAACTCTAATCTCATGCTGTCGAGCACACATTTATCATTCTCCCTATCCTCGAAGGAAACATATGTCATCTGGCTTAGGGCGGTTTATCGCTCGGTTATCACCCACGAGCCCTTCCATATCTGCCCTCGCCGTTTCAACGCAATATATGCTTAAAATTGAAACCTCGATTGAGCCAGACCAAAACATGCCGTTTTGAAAATCGCTTATCAGTTTCCATTAAATGCACGTTAACCACCAACACACCAATGAGTCTCCTCCGTTACGACGCAGGCAGGATGATAAGGCGGCTCCGGGCCTCGGTGGAAGTGGTGCGTTATTGAACAATTTATTACCCACTGACAGTAAGCCATCTCGATCCTGTATATGGTGGCCAGTGTGGGTAGAGGCTATATCTCTGAACGGTTCGCTCGTGTCTGATAATAATGCTCGGCCATAGAAGAAAACAAGTCTGCAAGTCACTCGGAAGATAAGATAAGCGGCACCTCCATTTCACCGCCGTTTTAAAGTATCGCTCTGGCTTCGGGTTTGGTCTCCTCCGCTTATCACTGCGCTCGTTGAGGTTGAACCTCAATTTAGCGTTGGGATCGAGTGCGATTGATTTCAGGATGACGCACACGGAGCGGGAGTTCATTTGAATATGTTTGTTTTTTTGTTCTACCTAAGCATGCGGCGGGTAGTCGGTGTAGAGTTACACCTGTCAGTGTCATCTCTCGCTTGCCTGCTAAGATGGTGGCGACGATGACGAACGACGAGTTTGTTTTGTTCAAATGCTTGATGAGACTTCTTGTTTGTGCTTGTCGGTGACAGGCAGGGATGGGGTTGCGTTAGAGGGAACGAAATTTGCTATTTTTTACGATAATGGCGTGATTGGTGGCCATAAAGGTGGAAGATAATTATACAGCGCACTGCTGATGGTGCTGCTGCTGCTGGTTGCAATCGTCGTGGATATTGCCCCAAAGGTGTTGTCAATTATGATGATGATGACGACGATCGTGATGATCGCTTATATGACCGATAGAAGATTGATTGGTTGTACTGTCTAGAAGTGCCTATTGAATTGAAATGCTGTATCATAAGCCGATAAAATATGAAGTACCGTGGTGAGCTCTGAGAAGTGCTTGTAAATTGGATATTTCATGCATGATAGGCGATTGAAGTTGGTCTTATTGGAAAATGGCTTGATGAAGCAGATTTGAGAATTTTTCATGGAGTACCTCTGGAGGATTACAATATTTGAATACCTTTATTTGTCGAAAAAAATATATATTCTTTTTGAAAATTTGAAAATTGATCTATCTAGATATCTAGATAGCTATCTTTGAGTATTTAATTTGCGAAATATGATTTAGAACTTCAGCCTTCACGGTATTCAAACCGTTCTTGCATTCGTGAACAATCGTGAACAAAAAAATCGACTGAGAAATATGATTTGATGGAAAGTTCACCGACAAGTCCAAAAATAATTTAATTCACCATAGTGATTCACCGTGAACGATATAATAACACGAAAGAAGGTTATTAACAGAGAAGCGTGTTCAAACTAAATCGTAATAGGTGCCAGTGTTGCCATACGTACAAATTTATCTAGATTGACACAGATTTTTTCATACATGTATGTAAAGATTACAATTTTTTTAGATAAACCAATATAACCCTCTCAAAAAACTCATTTCAAAAACCAATTCTACTTTCAGTTTGCTATTTTAGGCTCATGAAGCAAAAAAAAAAACAATGGACAGTCACAAAAAAATGACAAAAAAATATGAAAGTTTGTTTTTGTTTTTTTTTTTTATAAAAAAGAGGTAATAAAATTTTTTTTTTTTTTTTTTTGTGGGTTGTTGTCACGGACTAATTACGGACCTCGGACAGACAATTTATTCTTGACGCAACTGGTCAACATTTTCAGTGTATCAAGTTCCATATATACTAGAATATTATTTTCAAAGAGGTACGAGAAAACAACAACACTGCTTTTAAGTGTTTTTCTTTTTAACTTCGGCAACACTGTTTTCTTGTCAACACAAAATCGGTCGCTCAAGATCTACTGATAATAATATTGTAACGAACTCAATCATTTCAGCGCTACAGCAGTTTCCAATAACAATCTCGTCGGACAAATGGTCGGAACTCGATAAACGTCGATCTGCGGATGTGGACGCCTCAGATGGAATGGATTTCTCGATATGTATGGTTGTGGTTAGTTTTTTGGGCACCTCGAATGTCTGGAACTACCCTCTTGAAGACGCCGTGTGGACGACTCATATGAGTCCATCGTTGCCGGGAACAACTCCAGTGAATCGACCGAAACGCCACGTTATGACATTTAATGTGATTATTATTAGAAATGTTGACGGGAATAATCCTCTCCTATTTCCAGATGATTATTGATGCTTGTTGCAGAGATACCATATCTAGTTGCTTCCTGTTAATAAGGGTTATATTGTTTACCGTTGCAATATCGGGACTGCTTAAAGGATGGCTGATTACTGCGATAGTGTGAATTGTATTGAATTGATGATCCGGAGAAGGCCAGGATGGTATTGAACCAATTTAAGCGTTATCCCAACATCTCGATCAGGGATGTTGCGAAAAAGGCGAAAGTTTCAGTTTGTTTTGTGCAGAAAACAATTAAACGTTCTGGATTACATGTGTACAAGGTCCAGAAGGCACCGAACCGGAGCGATAAACAGAGCTCGGTGGCCAAAACTCGTGCAAGAAAACTGTACAGGGAGTGGCTCACAAAACCGTTCTGCATTATGATGGACGATGAGATCTACCTTAAAGCCGACGCCAAACAAATGCCAGGACAGGAACACTACGTCGCCACCTCTAAGTTAGCCGTTCCGGAGAGTGTACGGAAGAAGAAACTGTCGTAATTCGCCAAAAAATTCCTTGTCTGGCAAGCGATCTGTGGATGTGGCAAAATGAGTCAGCCCTTCATCACCTCTGGGACCGTCAACGGACAAATCTACAAGGACGAATGTCTCCAAAAACGACTTCTGCCCTTCTTGAGATCTCACGATGGCCCGACACTGTTTTGGCCGGATTTGGCATCTTGCCACTATGCCTGGCCCTTCTTAGACTGGTACAAAGATAATAATGTAGTTTTTGTACCAAAAGACGTCAACCCTCCAAACACTCCGGAACTTCGCCCAATTGAAAAATTTTGGCAATCATGAAGGCAAAGCTCGTTAAAACTCCAAAACTGATAGAAAATGAACTTGAACTAACGGGTGTATTCGATAAAAATGGCTCACACATATATACTCATCAAAATTAAACTGATTATCGGATTTTCTTGAAAATTCCCTGAAAATGAAGAACTACTAATGACTTTTGATTTACAACATTTGTTTTATTCAATTTCGTCTCCCATCCCGAATGCCCGCACCTTCCTTTTCACTCCACCCATCAAATTTTGTACAACCGATTTTCCCAGTGTTTTTGTTGTTTTTACCCAAATTTTCTTCAATTCTAGCTCTGTTTTTATAGTTTTGGGATGTTTGCGAAGTTCCGTTTTCATAATTGCCCAGAATTTTTCAATTGGACGAAGTTCCGGTGAATTTGGTGGGTTCATATCCTTTGGCACAAAATTGACTCCGTTGGCTCGGTACCACTCCAATACGTTTCGAGCGTAGTGGCAGGATGCTAGATCAGGCCAAAACTTCTTAAGGCACTCTTCCGTGTAAATCGCACCGTTTATTGTTCCGGAAGTGATGAAGGGAGCACTTATTTCACCACATCCGCAAATCACCTGCCAGATTAGAAACTTCTTTGCAAATTTCGATAGTTTCTTCTTTCGAACATCCTCCGGAACATCGAACTTCGACTTGGCAACGAAATATTCTTGCCCAGGAAGTTGACGGAAGTCGGCCTTGACGTATGTTTCGTCATCCATCACGATGCAACCGGATTTGGTGAGCAGCTTCGTGTAAAGTTTCCGGGCGCGGGTTTTCGCAGTGATGTTTTGTTTTTCATTCCGGTTTGGGGCTTTTTGCACTTTGTAAACATGTAACCCAGCACGCTTCATGGTTTTCTGCACAAAACCGACTGACACCTTAGACTTTTAAGCGACATCTCGAATTGACATGTTTGGACGGTTCTTGAATTGTTGTACGACTTTCCTGGTCATTTTACTGTCCATTGGACCACTTTTACGACCACTCCCTTCCTTCCTTTGGACACTCAGACGCTCCTTGAAGGTTCTTATTAGACGAGACACAGTTGTATTTGCAATTTCAAGCCTTTTAGCAATCCACCGGTGGGACGCCCCTGGATTTTGATTGTGAGTGCACAAAATTTTCTCACGGACAATTTCTTGTTTCGACGACATGACTGGAACTACTGAATGTGTAACTATGAAACTTGTCAGATGTAAATAATACACTATGGATAAGATCTACTCAAATTTCTAGGTTTTTTACTCATACGATTCAAAAGTTACAGAAGATTTTCTGTGTGCCATTTTTATCGAATACACCCTTTAAAGAAAGTGTGGTTAAAAGTAAGTAAGCAAGTCGGTCCTATCATTGCCCAAAATTTGATGAAAGGGGTCAAGGCAAAGGTGCGGGCATTTGGCTTGGGAGGGAGTTCAACAAACCAATGATGTCAAAACTTAACCATTTAGTAGTACTTTATTTCCAGAAAGTTTGAAAAGAATCGGGCTCAAGGAAAATTTTGTGTGTCCAAATATCATCGAATACAGTCTTTAATAAGACTCAAATTTATTCTCGCACCGGTTTCGTTTCGCTAAATAATTCGTGCAGTGTATAGTTTAAATACTTTTCCGTACAGGTTTTCAATGCTCTGGTTTGTCCCAAAGATTGGATCTTGGGAAATATCCAGCCAAGCCCTGCAAAGAACTTCGTTGTCTTGTTGCGTCCAATTCCTTCCACGAGGTTTTGATGCACTCATTTTTTCACAACATATCACAATAAACGGGAAACACACACAAACACAAATTAGGAACACACACAAATTAACGCTAAACTCTAGTGGGATGAGAGACAGAGGAAAAAAAACTTAACTAATATTACTGATCTGTTGCTGCTGCTGCTGCTGCTGCTGACGCACCGTATGCCTGCCGGGATGCCACATATACAGATTTATCTGTAATCATACAGATTTTTTTGCAGATTTCGGATACAGAATTCTGTATATTCAGATTACAGATTTTTAGAAACGATACTGATTTACAGATTTTTGAAAAATCTTCTTTTTCGTTGCATTTTTTGATCGTGTTTAAATAACCATGTCTAGAAATCTCATTGAGCCGCCTACAGAGCTTGTCAGATATTCATCGACTTACCGGAAGGATAGCCGCTTCGAAGGCATCAATCAAATTAATCTCGGTGGGCAACATCCATTTAAATTCTGTGATAGAACTTCATAAGCATTGGTTAGGTCACCTTCGGTGGATAGCAATTAACACGTGTGTTTTTGTATTTCTAGTACGAATTTGCAGTATAGAGTCTCACCACAGTCGATATATCACACTCTAAATGATCTTACTAATATCTAGTCTACTTTAAGTTTTGTCACATTGCAGAGGTCGAAGCGATACTTTTATCAATCCTACTAAATAATTTGACGCAACCAATAAAAATTCTGCAACCGCAGGTCTTAAATGATTACAAGGGGATGGACATTTTGCGATAGTTTGTTATATTGTTTGACTTTTGTATTAAATATTTTCTAACATTGCCACACACTTGGAATATTTCACAGATTTTCGATACCTTTTTACCGATATCTCAACAGCTAAACAGCTATCACATCACATCACATCACGTAAAGGGTGTCCACGATGAAATTGCCACACACAAAATTGATTCGCAAAATTCGAGTTTTCATCCGATTGCCATCAAATTTTCAGGGATTGAGAAATAACTATTAAACTTCATTTTACCATTTTACTCGTATTTTATTTACAGTCCATACGCAAATGCCCGCACCTTGGCCTTAACCCCGGCCATAAGATTCTGCACAACCTGTGAATCAACCGTTTTTTGCATGTAAACCCATACTTTCATCAGTTCCTCGACTGTCTTCACTACCTTAGGTCGTTTAAGAAGGTGCTGCTTCATAATCGCCCAGTACTTCTCGATGGGGCGGAGCTCCGGAGTGTTGGGAGGGTTGAACATTTTCGGCACGAAATTGACCTTATTGTCCGCATACCACTTCAGCACGTCCTTGGAGTAGTGGCATGAGGCCAAATCCGGCCAGAAGATTTTTGGGACGTTGTGGGCCTTCATGAGAGGAAGCAGCCGCTTCTGGAGGCACTCTTTTATGTACACCTGTCCGTTCATCGTGTCCTGGGTCACGAAAGGTGCACTCCGCTTCCCGCACGTGCAGATGGCTTGCCAAACCAGGAATTTCTTCGCAAATTTGGACATCTTCTGAGTGCGGACATGCTCCGGAACGCTGAACTTATCCTTGGCCGTGAAAAACAGGTTGCCGGGGATCTGTTTGAAGTCGGCCTTCACATATGTTTCGTCGTCCATGATGCAGCATTCAACTTTCGTCAGCATGTTGAGGCACAACTTCCTGGCACGGGTTTTGGCGGACTTGTTCTGCTTCTCGTCGCGATTAGGGGCCTTTTGTACCTTGAACGTTCGAAGCCCAGCCTTAGTTATGCCTGGCCGTCGCACTTCTATGCGAACAGCGGGGAGCGGTGCGCTGCGTGGGTGTACGGGTCGGACATCGTCCTGTAGATAGGCAACATCTAGCCCGAAACCGGTCGACTAAAAAGGTAAATTTAAACCCTTTTTTTAAGTTTTGTAAGAACGATAAGTGTTGTGTCCTGTCTCGCGTCGCGTCTCTCGAGTATTCCGAGTCGCTCGAAGTAGATCGTAGAAAAAAGTCCAAGCTAGATCTAGCAGCTCGAAATAGCTTGGGTATTTGATATTTCGATCAAGAGTGAACATAAACAGCAGATGAATTAAACGAAGATTGTTTCTCAAGAGAATCCCGTTAATATTTATCGTTGAGAATGAAAATAATTAAAATTTCACAAAAAGTAGTCAGGTGGAAGTTTAATGAGGAGGAAACATGGAGTAGCTCGGAGTAGCTTGACTGCCATTTGTTGACAAAAAAAAAGTACGCGCGAGTGAATGCAATCTCGAGCAAGTGCGATCGTTGAACAACCCTAAGGGCCTGTTCATAAACCACGTAGACTCATTTTTGAAAATCTCAGATCCCCCCCCCCCCCCCCCCCGCTCCCCCCGCTCCCCCTCGTAGGTTTTTTTCCACGTACCTTTCAAAAAATTGCCAACATCTCCTAGTTCCTCGAAAACTTGTTCCATTTTACTGTGAACCTAGAGATCACGGTTCGTACTATTTGCCAACGAACGCTGCGGCTGGTTTAGAATAAACCGGTCCTGGAAACTCTGAGATGGTTATCTGTTTCATAGTTTGGCACTCGATCGCTTTGGATGGTTTAAAGTCGGTTCCTGGAAGCTGATGGGGATGTTGTCAGCTGTATTGCACATTAATCATTGATTTCTCGCGAATTATAGCTCAACTTCAATAACTCATAGCACAATCTGATAGAAGAAGCCGGAACGGGTATTCTACCTGCTTGTGCTATTAGCTTTCTAAATTGAACTATAATTCGCAAGTAGTCGTAGCACGGAATATATAATATGCTTTTCAGCATTTACGATTTTCTCCGTGTACCATACTGTTCGGATCTTCGTACGTTTTAAATCCGAACTTCAGAGAATACCTTTATATTAAATTTAAAAACTATTTCAAATGTCTGTAAAAGTATGCAACATAAATAAAATGTCTGCTAAATGTCTGCATCGTTAAAAAAGTCTGCAACAAAATTAACAAATTGAAAATTTACAGACATGTCTGTATGGCATCCCTGCACGGCACGCCGGGGAGGAGTTCGTTTTTTCCGACGAAAAATTATTTATCCTGCAGCAGTCCCACAACGTGCTGAATTGTGGACTTCTAATTCAAAAAATGTGCCAGATAGCGACAGGAACATTCCACGATTCTAAAGATCGGCGTCTGTAATGGTTCTGTGGGAAATTTGCAAGCGAAACAGATTACCGCTAATTTTCATTGAAAAACGCATCAATTTAACGACATTTGTTATTCTTCAATGTCGTCGTTCAAAGGGAGCGGTACAAACCGGTTCACCAAGACGTCACGCAGTGTGCCAACTGCCTGAACTTCGGACATGGCGCTCGGAATTGCCATATGAAACCCCGCTGTATTAAATGCGGTGAACAACATGTCACTGCTCAGTGCATCGTGGACATGAAGGACAAGGAACCCACCTGTCAGAACTGCGGAAATGCCCACACGTCGTCCAGTCGATCGTGTCCCAAGCGAGCAAAGTTCATAGAACTCCGGAAGAAGGCAAGCCAGCCGAGACAGAAGAAGAAGCAACAACCCGATATCGACTTGGATAATGGATTCCCACCGCTTCCTCTAGCGAGAGGGAGTGTACCAAATTTTGCACCACTTTCACTACCCGGTGGGCAAAACAGTGAAAATTCCACACAAGCTGGATTTCACAACCCGCCCCCAGGCTTCTGGGGAAGCCAGCCTGGTTCCGTGCCACCGGTCTCGCCAACCGATGGTTTGTCGCAGGTAATCAATAACCTGACAACTCTCGTCAGTGAAATGCAAAAAATGATGGTGCAAATGATGCACTTCATGATGAGTTTCAACATTCAACATCAACGTTCCTAATTGGTATGCCCACTCGGTGGGTAGTAAAAAGCTGGAACTCTTAGATTTCCTGCAACACCATCCAACCGACGTTGCGTTTCTAACTGAGACGCACCTCAAACCGGAGTATAACTTCAGCTTGCCCGATCACGGAATTATTAGGCTTGACCGAGTTCGAGCGCAAAAAGGCGGTGGAGTTGCCATTGCCGTCAGGAGAGGACTACAGTACAGAATGCTACCTGACTTTCGTCTATCGTTCCTGGAGGCTGTTGGGGTTGAGCTGGCGTCACCCAATGGTCCCATCACTTTTATCCCTATCTACTGTCCAGTGCAGGGCAAGGAGTCGGACGGCACAACCGTGCGTCTCAAGAACGACATTCAAAAACTGACTCGTCGGAAGGGAAAGTTCATCCTCGCCGGTGACCTCAACGTCCGCCACTCACTGTGGGGCAATTTAAGGAACAACAAGAACGGAACAGTGCTGGCCGAGGATCTACAGGCGGGACACTACGTAGTCATCCATCCGGACTCGCCTACCTTCTACTCAAGTGCTGGCGTAGGATCCACTCTCGACATCGCTCTAACAAACATGGCGGACGGTTGCTCTACACCCCGTGCCATAACCGAACTATCTTCCGACCACCTACCAGTGGTATTTGAATTGGACCAAACCATCGAACAACGTCAGCAGCATCGACGGCGTAACTATCACCGAGCAAACTGGCATCAGCTCCAGCGGCTCGTTGAGGACCGAGTGAACGAAAATCCAACACTATCGACGACGGAGGACATCGACGACGTGCTGCAAGCGCTCTCCGACCAAATCGGCGAGGCAGAGTAACGGTTCATCCCGACATCTCCGATGACATTTAAGTTTACCAACCTCGATGACGAGACCAGGCGAATAATATCCCTTAGAAACTGTATTAGGCGGCAGTTCCAAAGAACGCAGAATATAACTAGGAAAATACGCTTTAAAAAACTAAACAAAATCATTGCCATTAGGGTGCAAAAACTTAGAAACAAACAATTTGCAAAAGACCTTTCAATTTTACCTATTTACTCTAAGCCTTTCTGGTGGTTAACGAAAGTACTTAAAATTAAGCCCATCTCACCCTTAAGGGTATCAAATGATGTTTTTATAACAGCCATCGAAAAGTCCAATTCTATTTCTCAACATTTTATGGTGTCTCATAATTTGGGTCGACATATTGTCAGTCCGATGGAAGCATCGGTATTTGAGAGTGTCTTCCAGCTGGCTAATACGCCTAGCGAGCTACAAGATGACCAAAAAATCGCGATGGACGAGCTGGAGAATACCATCAAGGCACCGGGATCTGACGGCCTCTTCAACATCGTCCTGAAGAATTTGGGACCGAAAGTGCACACTCCCTTGGTGAACGTTTTCAATCGTTGCCTGGAGCTTGGATATTTCCCAACTGCCTGGAACCGGTCCAAGGTTGTACCGATACTCAAACCGGGGAAGGACCCAACTAACCCGTCAAGCTATCGTCCGATCAGTTTGCTCTCTTCGCTTAGCAAGCTGTTTGAGACGCTAATTTACACCAGAATCCTCGATCACACTGAGGCGAACGACAATCTTATCAAGGAACAATTTGGATTCCGGCGAGAACACTCGACGGTGGACCAACTCAAACGGGTCACAAACTTGGTTAACCAGGCCAAGTAGGTATCGAAGACAACAGTCATGGCGCTTTTTTACATCGAGAAGGCGTTTGATAACGTCTGGCACGACGGCTTAGTGCACAAGCTTCTCCAATTCCGTTTTCCCAACTACCTGGCGAAGATGATCTCAGACTACCTCGACGGTCGAACGTCCCAAGTATGCGTAAGCAACGCACTTTCCGATCCGTATGCGGTACCCGCCGGTGTCCCCCAAGGTAGCATTTTGGGACCCATTATGTACAATCTGTACACATCTGACATTCTGTCTCTTCCACAAGATGGAACACTATCGCTATTTGCTGACGATTCTGCGATCAGCTACAAAGGACGAGCTATACGAACCCTCGTATCAAAGCTTCAGACCGGACTGGATGCCTACATCAAATGTCTCACCGACTGGAAGATATGTGTGAACGCGACCAAAACGCAAACAATTGTGTTTCCACACCGCAACACCGACCGGCTCAAACCCGCATCGAAGATCAAGATCCTGAACGCAGAAATTGACAGCTCGACAGCTTCTCTATCGCTCACGTGTGAATGACCGAGTTAACAAGGGCACCGTGATGCTCAAACGATTATATCCGATCATTAACCGTCGGCCGAAAGCGTCCACCGTTAACAAGCTGGCTGTGTACAGGCAGATTGTGGCGCCTATGCTGGAGTATGGGTCTCCAGTATGGAAGGGATGCGCTCAAACACATCGGAAGAAGCTCCAGGTTCTGCATAACAAGTTCCTGAAGATGATTCTCAATCTGCCACCGCGCACAAGGACAGCCGAGGTCCATCGGCTGGCATATCTTGACCTAACAAATAACAGACTGGATTCTCTTTGCAGTCAACATCAAGCTTACCTTACCTTACCAATCAGACTAAGGCCGGTGTGGCCTCTGCTGTACACAGAAGTTGTTTCCATTGTAATCGGTCCATGACTGTACCTCGCCAGCCTTGCTGTCTGCTGAAGGTCCGCAGGTCGCCTTCTACTTGATCAATCCACCTTGCTCGTTGCGCGCCTCTTCTTCTTGTACCTGTCGGTTCGTTTTCGAGAACCATTCTCACAGGGCTGTCGTTCGACATTCTTACGACATGCCCAGCCCATCGCAGTCGACCGATTTTTGCGGTGTGTACGATGGGAGGTTCTCATATCAACTGGTGCAATTCGTGGTTCATTCGCCTCCTCCACGTTCCGTCTTCCATGTGCACTCCACCGTAGATCGTACGCAGCACCTTCCGTTCAAAGACTCCAAGGGCGCGTTGGTCCTCCACTAGCAATGTCCATGTTTCGTGGCCGTAGAGAACTACCGGTCTAATTAATGTCTTGCAGATGGTCAACTTTGTGGTTCGGCGAACTTTGTTCGATCTTAGCGTCCTTCGGAGTCCAAAGTAGGCACGATTGCCAGCCATAATGCGCCTTTGTATTTCTCTGCTGGTGTCGTTATCGGCTGTCACCAATGTGCCCAGATACACGAATTCGTCTACTACCTCGATTGTCGACATCAAGCTAGGACTCTTATCTCTGAGTATGAACAATTTAGGAATCTTAACCCATAATTTTGTATATAGTAGGATAAGTTAGGCTTAAGGTAGTTTAAAAAGAACAAACTGTTCACATTGTTAAATGTTAAAAACCAAATAGGAAAATTAGCTAATGGCTTATCAAATATTACATCAAAGACTGAATAACGTTAAGTGGATCACTTGCATCGTAAAAATATTGGATCACAACCTGAAAATTGAAATAAAATGGAATTTAATGTAGAAAAAAAACGCCATTTGTTATAAAATGGAAGTTTTGGAGCAAGTTGTTAAACCAAATGTCCGGTCAAAGTTTCAAAATGAGCATTGCGTGGAGCACCATCCCACATAGCAAATCTTGTCCAGAGCTGTTGCAGAGAGAATTTCGCGGACTTTTTGGCCAAAGATGAACGGCCTCCAATTTCACCGGATCTCAGTCCACAGGACTATTTTGTGTGGGCATACAGCTGTCGATCGAAGGTGAACGAGCACAGGGCATCAACTTTGGCACAATTAAAGCCCGTAATCCAGCGAACATGCGACGAGCTGCCAAAAGAAGTCGTGCGTGCCGGCTGCAATAATTTTGAGAAATAGTTGAAGCTGGACAACAGGGTTAAAGGGGGAGTACATATGCTGTAATGTATCAGTGTGACATTGCATGTCAGTCAATGTAATCAATAATAAGATGTGTATTTGCAATTTGTATTCAATGTACCGTCAGGTCACCATTCACCGTGGATTTAAGGCAATATGGCGAGACTTGAGGGTCTTTCTTTTCACCAAATTCAACCACAGTCATGAGTATATCGCTAAATACATTCATTTTTAATAATGATTCAAGTAAAAATCATAAAACGGTTTTGAAACTTAGTTCCGCTTCTTCTTTGCCTTTGAAGCCATCATCAGAGAATCAGCAATTTTTCTTCTCTTATCCTTTTCCTGCCTCTTCATCATTGCTTCAGTTTGCTTGACGACGCGTTTCTGCTCACGTTCCTTCCGCTTTAGCTCCTTTTCGCTTCCTGAACTGCTTTCTTCTTTAGTTCTTTTGCTTCCATAAACTCAACGAATGCTTTGCTTGTGGCGACCGATGGAGGATGAATGATTTTTCGTTTTTCATTGGTGGACCAGGGATTTCAGAAGTTGGAGGCGGAGAGGGATTTATGAAACGCATCATCTTCAAAGTCTGGTAACGGATCTCCATGTTCGATTAGGGAAGCCTGTGTATACCTTCGTTCAGTGGTGGATAGAATGTTTAAGAAGTAGTGGAATTATTAAAAAAAATTTTTATTTAAAGGGAAGGGGGGGGTGGGAGGGGGGAGGGGGGGGGGGGATCTTTCTTCATTGCTTGCCATAAATAGAACTGGTTGGTATCTGCAACATTTCCTTTCCAAATCAAATCTTTCTCCGCCTTCTGAAACTCAGCGAACTGCCGAACTGTCAAGCGCCTTTCAAGTGCTTCCAACAACTTGATCTCCTCAGGTTCCAGAGGTTCAGATCCAGCGAGTTCCGCATTTGAAGCCGCAGATTCATAGCCAGCAATAGATGGCATAGACTTATAGTCTACCGCATCTGTGTTCCACGGATAAATCCCACTCTTCCTGAACCCATTTCTGATCGCTGTTTCCTTACCAGTGAATGCATCCAAAGCCCGATTCATAAATGGTCAGATTTCCGCTTTAAGGATTGTCTGGACACCACGACTACGACGTTCATCAAGGATTGTTTCTTCCCAAAACTTTTTGAGTGACCCAAAAAAGCTCACGTCAAGCGGCTGAGTGATTTGCGTGAAATTCGGATACACAGCAATCAGTACAATTTGATTGCGGATGCAAAAATCAATGCTCATCAGCGTTACGTGGCTCTTATGGCCATCAACGAAGAGCAGAACAGGGAACGGAATTCCCTCCTTTTTCAGCCAAGGCAAGACAATATTCTTCAGATACTCATAAAAAGCATCTCCTGTCATCCAGCCGCCTTCAGTAATACCGACGCCATAATCAGGAGGAGCACTCCGAGCAATTTCTCCTGGAAGGCGACGTTTGTATGGGAATAAAATCAAAGGTGGGAGCAGCTTTCCAGCGGCACTTCCTGCGAAAAGCGCTGTGTAGTTCTCCTTATCACTGTTGCCGAAAACTGATTGAACATGTTTGATATCCTTTGGAGCCAAGTATTTTTTGTTTCTCACAACCAATTGGTAAGCAGATTCGTCCAAATTAAAAATTTGATGTGGAAACTGCAGCAGGTGGTCATGTCCCTCATCTTTGAGCGTCTTCATCAAGTCTTGGAACCAATTTCTTACCTGATTCTCCGTCACTCTGGCTCTGTGTTTTCCGAAAACGTTGGATTTCCTGGGAGACACCAGAGGGTGTCTTTTGACGAACAGCTTCATCCACTTTTTGCCAGGGATTCCATTTTTGAATGGAGTTTTCAGTTTCCTGAGCCTGATGAACTGTCCCACGCTGATCCGGAGCCGTTTGAGTGTGATTGGGAGCCCTGAACGTGCAGAGAGCTCAATCCACTCCACTATTTTCCGTTCATTTTCCGCTGAAAGGACCGACGTCCTGCCTGGTTTTGATCCGAAAGCATATTTACCACGGATTTTATCACGCAGAGCTTGCTCCGGGACGCGAAATTCCCGACCGGCGAATCTTACAGACGATCCACGCCGGACGGCATCGAGTGCTTTTTCCAGGGCGTCGCCGGAATAGCGTTGCTTTTGAGTTTTCTTCAGATTCGTTCAAAACATCTTTCATATAAGGAGTGTATCGAAAATAAGCTATCCACAAACTTTCTTTCAAATTATGTTGAAAACCGATATTTTATTCATACAAAAAATTGATCCTTTATTGTACGAGGTTAAACTTGAACATAATGAAGACAGGATGAAATTTAAGTTATTCCTTCACGAATTTTCGAACTTTGGATCGAATGCTCTTCATCAAGTTCCGGCCAAGTGTTGCATCGCATTTTTTGGACGCTTGAGCCCAAATTTTTTTTTGAACTCCTGCATGTTCCCAGCTGCCTTACCAGTCTATATGATCTTCATTCGGTTGATCCTGAAATGCAAGAAATATTGTAAAATGTTAAAGTGTAGAGTTCTGTGGTTCGCGCTTAAGCACGTTTTCGTTTGTTTTCAGCGATAGCAGCATTTCACCAAAATTTTGATTTGAAGTATCCTGAAAAGGTTTATTAAATCTATTGAAATTTTACAAAACTAACTTTTATACACTTTTATTTACTGTTTCTATGGTCACTATTTGCTACTTGATGCTGATTTTATAATAGCAATCCGCTCTTATTTTTGTTAACCTTCTAGTTATTGCTACCCAGTTAGGAATGGGAAGATTAAGGAAGAAAACGGAGTTAAAGATAAATGGGCAAAAAACAATAAGTAATGTTTAAATCATCTTTAAAGTAAAATCAATAAAACAATATTATCAAATATAATGATATTGTGAGTTATGATCAAGTAATGACAAAGGTTGAAATGTAAAATCAAACACTAGCCAAATGGCACACAGCGCTGCATGAATCAGATCAGCTCAGAATTGGTAAAAAGTCCATTTGTAAACCGGAAATGAAAAATACATTCAGCAATAAGTGCAAAAGCCTACCACAGATTCCGTAATTTTCAAAAGTCTACCACTGCTGTAATTTTCTGCGTTATATACTGGACATATAAGGAATGCTAGATGTCATAAATTGAATGTATATTTCGTGTTTAAGCCAGATACCGCCTAAATCAGGTTTGTTGCATGAAAATGTGAAGGTCATGATATGATGGAAATAATACGATGTTGTAAAGAAATACTACATAATGTAGATATAATAATTAAATGCCGCTATTTGCCTCTTCCGCTGCGATGTTAGATTTTTGAAACTCTAAAATAGCGAAAATTCCAACGTGATATAATGAAATAAAGTTGACCACCTGGCATCCTAGCAAAATAGCAAAGAAAATTTAGGCAAATAAATTTCATACGAGTATGATTACTGCCCAAAAACGGAAACTCAATAAATCCAAAACAAACAAAAAATTAAAAATCAATGACAGGAAATTCTCCGATAACTCTTTTTTCCTACTGGTCCCATAAATTATTCTTTATGTCTGTAAAATAGAAAAGGTAGGCTCATAAACAATGTTTGGTTTTGAATTAACTAATTTGGACAACGATGGATATATATTTTTTTTTTTTTTGTAGAATTTGTCGTATATTATCCTCTCTCTAAAAAAATGTAAAAAACCATCCTATCTTTTCAAATACATAACGTGAGTTAGGTGGGCCAAAACTTACAACGATGCAAATGCGAAGCTGAAAATAGCATTGAATAATATTGTGAAGGGATGTTATAATATTAAATGATAATGACAATTATATTTGTACTGTCTGCATGTCTGCTGATCCTGCTGCAATTGTAGAAGGACTTGCATTATCATAGCCACGGGGGAAGAAAACAATTCAAAATTACTATACAATACTTGGGAATTCCATGGATGATCTGAAATTATATACCGTATAAAGAATACTTCCATTTTTCGTGGTAGGGTAAGATTTCAGCATGCTACTTTACCGGGGTCACGCTGCCTACATCGCTTTGGTGCGGCTGTCACCTAATATATAGTTGACGTGATACAGCGTTTCTTACTCAACCGCTGGATGCCAGGACAGACGCTGTTTGAGCCGCACCTCCTTGGTGGACAGACGCTCAGCACGCACCTCCTCAATCTAGCTGAAGTCAGAAGGACAACAGTGCCCAGGCTGCACTACCAGCTAAGTACGCAACCCTTAGCTGGTGGTCTTTGTCATCTCTTGACCCGTGGAAGCATGAGGTAGGAACTTGTGAGGACCATAGCTATGTTGCGTGGACGCACGCTCCATCCCAGGTGTCTACTCACCATTTTGCAGCCCATTCCTAAACGTTTGCGTATTTCGCGTCACACAAATAAAAAAAAATGGAAGCCTTCTGTATTACGCCACCTTGATGTGTCAATGGAAGGGAACCTCGCATGTCACCATTAGCAGTCGTGATCATTACAACCACAGCAGGCCAACGATTTGTTTACATTGCTCTCGAAGAAATCTGCCCCAAAACCACAATCCGGGCAAGTCTTGAGCCATCGTAGTAGGACAAGACAAAATCTGGTCTGCTGATGGTGAGTGGTAGCTATAGTTACGCAACGCACGTGTGCAACTCCCACCAGCAGCCAGAGACTAGTACACCGTCCCTAACCACCAACTTCGCCTAACACCAGAAGTTGAAGCAAAACAAAGATCACTGCTGATCCGAACATGTAAATAAAAATAAAATATTGTGCTAAACGCACGCATTGACTAAGAGGAGGTGTGCCGTGCTGATGCTCATGCCGCTCTGGATCATTAAAATAACACAAGCTAAACTTGTGTACGAACATATGAATATGCGCATCGAGAGTCTCTGTGTCAGTGTTTTCCTACCCTCAATTGAAGCCCGAATTAATGTGTGACAATTTGCTTTGCTGCATCCATATTTGTTATTGGTCTTTTGATAAACAGTGTCAGTAGAGTTGGCTCTTGAAGAGATGGAAACGAGACGGAGAAACCATGCTGTGTTTGCAACAGTGTTGGTTGATTGGCCGCGTGAGATCCCTTTCGAGTGATGTTGATGATCGCCCGCATGAATCGCACAGCACGCTGTGGTGGTTGCTAATAGGGTTAAAGATATAGGGGAGTAAGGAAGAGTGGTGACGAGGTGTGGTGGTGAGAATACGAAATTTCATTGAGTGACGTGAGAGAGGAGAGAGAAGTGTAGAATGCGGGAGAGTTGCTTGTATTAACTATTCATACCTCGGTAGGGATGTCACGTTTTATGATTGTGGCGGTTTCCTAGGCACTCACTTTCTTCTCAGAAGGAACTGTTTATTTATGTTGACGTCATTGTCAAGCATGAAAGCTATTTCGAATGGATGTAAGTTTTGATTTTTCTGATAGACTGTCTGTCTCAGATAGTTGTATATGAGGCAAAATCTAAAATCTAACTAGAAAATGAGAAGAATGATTAGTAATTTCCATTTAATTCCAACAACCTTTATTGCTTATCTTGACAAATACGCGTATTTCGTCTACAATGTGCAGACTTCTTCAGTGTCGTGTACTTCTAATTTTTGAAATGACATCCGATATAGAAAAGAGAAACGTAGTTCTACGATAAACTTAAATTGCACCGACAAACCTTTGGCAAATAGTTCAAGTGTTTAAAATTTTGCTAAAATTACTGAAGTTTTCCTAACTAGATTTTTATCCTGGAGAGTGTGAGCTTTTTAGTGGAATACCTGTAACTAGTAAATTAGAAAAAATATTAGTAATTTTTATTTAATTCCAACAACCTTTATTGCTTATCTTGACAAATACGCGTATTTCGTCTACAATGTACAGACTTCTTCAGTGTCGTGTACTAATACTCGCCTGGAGTATCAGTATATTAGAGTTTTACTCGACCCAGTCGAGAATTAGTACACGACACTGAAGAAGTCTGCACGTTGTAGACGAAATACGCGTATTTGTCAAGATAAGCATTAAAGGTTGTTGGAATTAAATGGAAATTACTAATCTTTCTTCTAATTTTCTAGTTACAGGTATTCCACTAAAAAGCTCACACTCTCCAGGATAAAAATCTAGTTAGGAAAACTTCAGTAATTTTAGCAAAATTTCAAACACTTGAACTATTTGCCAAAGGTTTGTCGGTGCAATTTAATTTTAACGTAGAACTACGTTTCTCTTTTCTACATCGGACGTCATTTCAAAAATTTGAAAACGAGTGTTACGCTGAAGTCAAAGGTTTTTCAACGCTAATAACTCTCGTTTAACAGAACGGAATTTATTCATTTATAGACCATTCGATCGTGGAAATTCGTAAATATTTTGAATAAAAATTTTAATTATGTACTTTAGTTTAAGAAGTTCAATACATACAAATCGCATACAAATCTCGCGAGGTAAAACACATCTCTCAGCATAGGAATAACAACAACAAGTGCTCCCGGAAAAATAACTGAAAACATGTGAAAACATACTTGATTCGTTCCAATTGGTCAACGCTGGATAGATGTAGCCTGGGAGCTGGGGTTAAACTGTCCGTCCGAGGTAAACGTATCCATAATCCAAGTTTTTCCGGTGTACGGTGTAAATTTCAACAAAATCACTATTGCATGCAGAGAACCATTGTTTTCATATTCACGGCAAAATTACATTGTATACACGTTCTGTCAAATCTGTCTGAGTGAGGTGCGTTATCCTTTGAAACATCAGAATAGCTGGTGCTATCAGCGTTATCGATGTTATCAGTTTCATCCTCTTTCTGCTACTGTTCTGCTATCACATCAGCCCAGTAATCAAACCAAAATCGGTTAAATCATGGCAACTGAACTGGATTCGGATGGAAAGGAAAAAATCCTTTTTTTCAATTTGTGGGAAATCAGAGGAAAATGTATCTCGGATCATCGAATGCGCCCTGTGCAAGAAGTTCCGCTCATTTCGGTTCCAAAAGAAATTACGCCAATCCAATGTGGAAGGTAAGAAACAATCCTTACTTTGTTTCGGGGAGGTGATTCACCTGGTCGGGGAAAGCCAGAAGCAAGGGGTAACCTCGATGACCTTCTTGGCGAAATTTGGGCAACTTGACCGGTCGGTTGAGTTCGCCCCAGTTTCAACCCACGGCGAGAAAACCTCGGCCCCAATTACTATGATGCTGACAACAAACAAAATCATCGAGGAGCAGGAGGATCTCCGCTTGTTTTGTTTCTTTCTGTGTGTGTGTGTGTGTATGTGTGTGTGTGTGTGTGTGTGTGTGTGTGTGTGTGTGTGTGTGTATACAATCCAACGCCCACCATCCGGCAGTGTTTTTATGGAAGAAAAATGTTTGCAGTTAAACGAACTGTTGTCGACTCGACAAACATTTTTAGCCCGGGAGTTGGAAGGTGATAGCTCTGTTGGGATCCAGTGACCCATTTCAGAATGGCTTGTTACTCACGTCCATTCCGAGGTCACTTTCATTTACAACAAGCCCCGCATAGACACAGTACAAACATCAAATGGATATAGGTACTGTGCATACACTTCCATCATCAAATCTTATTGTTTTAAGGATGGCACGTATTTAGCAGTATAGTACAAATTTAGTTATAATCAGATAGATCTCACCGAGAATTGTTGCTGATGTTCAGTCTTCATTTGGGCGGCTTCCCTGTGATGCTTAAGGATGCATTTATGTCTCTACAAAAGTAGCACTCCGATATTCGGCAAATATTTTCACATCATCCTTTTCCAATGGAACAGCCCGAACAGAATTAGTACTTCGCGCAAAAATTCAAAACAATGAAAATCACAGGTAAAAAAACACTTTCGAGAAGAAATTTAACATGAAAAATCACAATCATTGTGCAACGAAAGAAAAAAAAAACTTCACAGCTCTCCCTGTACACCACGTGGTGAGTGCAGCTGAAATCTATGCCAGCCCACGCGAGCGGTAGCGGCGAAGCGGGCGGGGGCACCAAAGGAAAAACCCGAGAGGAGAAGTATGGAGGGAATGGGAGATGTAAAGTTGGGGGCGGGTAGGTGTTTTTTTATAAAAGGGTTAAAGAGATTATGGGGGGGGAGGAGGGGTGGGAAGGACGCCCGGTTGTCGCGTGGAAGACAAATAAGCAGGGCCGGAGAACCATTGCTAGCTAGATTTAGCTACTGTGGTGAAATTTCGGGCCACTGAAATCCTCAAGAATAGGAAACGCCGTTCATGACAACTAGAATGCCAGCATCATCATACGTATCTTGCAGTCGGCCATTTCCAGTCACGAGGAGTTGAATAAACTACTATCCGGAGGATCATAGCGCATGATGGTGTCATGCTGCCCAAAAAACCGGGAAGAGATATTAATTTCTAACGATTACACTGTCCATCGTCCTTTTTTTTTTGTTTCTTGATTATCGAGATTTGGGCTGGTTCATCTCCCGTCGTAGTCATCTAAACACCGCTTTTGGGCATTTTCGTAACTTGTCGGGAGGTGAGATTCGAACTCGTGACTTTGGCGTGAGAGGTGTGAATGTTAACAACTAATACGCCGGGGTAGATTTCCCCCCCCCCCCGTCCATTGTCCTTTTTGGGACAATCATATCACTTTAACGACTAAAGAGTGTGTTTGACTGATATTTTCATCATGACCGATCCTGAATTACCATTGAATATTCTTGAAAACAGCGTAATCTGGATTGATTGAGGCATTTAGTCGAGAGCCAAAAAATTGCATTTAAATTCAACTCGCATACCGTGAGTTTGGGTTAAATCGATCAGTGGAGTGAAAATTGTGAACTTACTATTATAACAATTATTACAATGATAACTGATCAAAATAACCTTTCAAATCTTGAATATAAAATATAAAAATAGTTTGGCATTAATGATTTGAGACGATTCATGCGGTTTCTATGTTAAATCGTCAATTTGTTGAGTTGGTTCGACATTTCCATGGGATCCATACCTTGAATTTTTCAATTAGTTCTGCTCATGTGATTTGTTCACAAGTTAAGGAATTCTCTTAAGAAGAAAACGCCGACGTTGTTTTCATAATCTAAACTCTTCTAAATATTCACTTTTTTGTAAACTAAACGATTGTTTACGTGGTCTACGTCTTTGTTTTCTGTGTGATCGTCACGAAAAGTGGTCTGCTTTTGAACGATAATAACTCGGTCATTTCTCGTTAGATTTCCGAACTTTTGTGCAGCAACCAATTGGAAATATTTCTAACAATTTGTTGCCTTGTTCAAAACTTTAAATATTAACTCAAAAGCTTTTGAACATTTACTCAAACAAGAGTCCTGTTTTATAATATGAAAATTGCTGAGTTCAAGCGACTTTCGCAAGTTTCTAACAAAGACTTTACAACCGAGCACAAATTGGTGTTGGGCTGAAGTTTGAAAGTAAACTTACTTTCAATTTCGATTTCCAAGCATGACAATTTTATCAAGAAACTTGATTTGGAATTAGTTAACAAAATAGCGCATAAAATTGAATCCAAAGCTTTACCGAATAGTTCAACTGATCAGATTTTGGTAAAACTTAGCGGATTCTGCCATGGTTTTCAAGTGTGATGATTCTTAATGGATCCTGAATAATTAATATACAATTAATATACATCTACATATTTCCTAATATGTTTGAATGAACGCTAAATGGGAACATTATACAATAAACTTCCCGGAAGAAAATAACTGAAAATCTCTTTGCCTGGTCGGGGCTCTCATAATTGAAAATCTACTCATAGAATCGTTCGCAGCTATAATCGTTCATCTAGTCCCACTTACTTTTAATATTGATATCATAATTTTAGTATGGAGAAGGATGATCATTATCTCTAGTGTATCTCAGCACAAAACTCAAATATTATTCGGACTTCATACATGAAATTTTCATCAGATGTTCACTCTTGTGTAG
>JAHHFK020005881.1:0-95906 GCA_024533555.2 Aedes koreicus
TACATACATACAGAAGGTATGCCAGCGCTTGATCCAACCCTCGAAACATTTTTTCTTTCGGTTTGCGGTATAGCAATCAGAGCCATCTTCGATCTCATCTCAAGTGCTGAAATGCGTTTCGCGGAGTAGGAAAAAGATGCAGGCAGCCAAATCAAGTGAATTTGAGAATGTTGGGTCGGATTCGGCTTTGAAAATCAAGTCTTTTGCGACGTCAACGTGATCCCTTTTTGCATGAATTTCAGGTCTTTCGGCATCAGCTTTGCAGCGACTCGTCCGAGGCCCAAATTATTAATCAAAATGTCTCAAACGGATCCAAAAGCAATTTCCAACTCAAACCATCTATCTAATGATCAATTTGCCGCCTACGGTCATCCATTATTTGTTTTTGTTGATGTTTTCGTCGGTTTTCGATATCGATGTCCAAGTGGTAGGATCATCATCGTTCACGGACTCACGGTCACTTCTTAAACGGCTACTGATAAACGACTCTTTTCTTCAGAGCATTGTTGCCGAAAAACTTTTTAAACATTTTGCATTGTCAAGTTGCAGCATTGAAACCGTTTTTAACGCAAAATTTAATACAAACTCGTTGTTGCAATATTCAATTTCATTTTGAAAATTGTACAAAATCGAGTAGACTCACAATCGCAGATGCACTCAATACGGCGTCACTTTTACTAATGTCAAGTTAGCAAGCAAAAAATTTCATAGAATATCAATGACAGATGTGACAATATAAAAAAAAACCTCAAATCAGGTGACTGAGAGTGCCACACGGTGGTGATTTCGGGAACTTTTTGATCAAGGTAGCTGTGAGCTTAAACTTCGAAAAATGTGTCAGAAACATTCCTCGGTTCCAAAATGCGACGTTCATTTTCATTGAAATAGGCGTTAAGATTAAAGGTACAACGGAAATTTTGAAGGAAGTTTTAAAACCAAGTATCCGCTCAATGTTTGTAAATGATCATTACGTGTTCCAACACGATGAAGCACCATCGTGCACGGGGAATTTTTTCCAGAGCTGGTGCAGAGCGAAATTGGCGGACTGCTTGGCCAAATATGAATGGCCTCCAAGTTTACCTGATCTCAATCCACTTCACTATTTCGTGTGGTCATACACATGCTATCAAAAGTGAACGAGCACAAGGCATCAACCTTGGCACAATTAAAATCCATAGTCCAGAAAATATGGGACGAGATGCAAATGGAAGTCGCTCGAGCTGCCTGTGATGGGTTTGAAGTTGGTCAAAAGCGTTAAAGGGGAAGTTATTCAAAAACACATACTGTAATGTATATGTATGTATAGTAAAATCTGACTTGCCAATAAGAAATAAATGTAGTTTTAATTTATACGAGAATATATTGGACACTGTGTACAATTTCAGTCAAGAGTTAAACCTGTAACTCTAATACATAACGAGCTAAAACGATTATAATCACAGTGATTATCAAATATAATAATTTAGAACCATGGCTGGTTCTGTTCTCTCTCGTTTGTTTCAAGTTAAAGACAGAGATTTTAAACAAATGCTTTGAATGCTAGCTTTAAGTTTCCAACACATTTCATTTCAAAGTTCTGCTGATGAAATAAGTTAAACGCAAATGATATAAAAATGAATGGAATCATCCCTGCTTTTAATCAATTATCAAAGCTGCCATGGAATTATACTCAGGAAGATGATTTCTTAAACTTCTGACATCAATTCTTAGGCACATCTGGGGAATCTTGAAGTTCTCGTTACTTAGCACAAGGTAAAATTATGTTTTGTGATTCCTGAAAAAACTTGGAGAAAATTTAAAGAATCACGCCCATTCCGAGATAACTTCCACCTACAGTAAACAAGGGCACAGAAACACACTTCCAGATTTGGAGATTCATTATTTTCAATCCAGACACGTTTATAGTATTATTAGAGAATAGATTTTTATAATATATTTATAATCAGATAGATGTCACCAAAAGTCACCTCCAATGTAACACTCGCTTGCGAGAACCATGTAGCTGAATCGGGAAGCTTAAGAGTCTCCATGACAAAAACTCGTAGGTTTCTCTGACAATAAATTGTACAAAAAGTGATTAATTAATGGTGAAAAGCCATAAGCGTGGAGTTTATCTGAAAGAACTTCAACAGATACTGAATCAAAAGCACCCATGATATCCACGAAAACAGAAGCCAATTGCTTTTTTGGCAAAAGCTAACTAAATATCTTTGAGAGGAAAGCGAGACAGTACTTCGTTCCCTTACCCCTATGGAAGCTAAATTGAGTATCTGAAAGTTCTCCAACAATTTTCGGATACAATACATCATGGCGATAGATCTATAGGAGTTGTAGTCGGACGCTGGTTTACCAGGTTTTTGGATCGCAATAACTCTCACCCGTCTCCATATATATTTCAAGCTGTATACCGTTTACTATGGAATGTCATAATTTCATAATTTCCATTATCACTTTTTTCCGATGCTTTTTGAAAATTTTCAATCATTTACATAACAAATAAAAAACACATATTTCTGCTAAAAGTTACAGGCCTATGAAAACATTGACTTTTTCCGTGACTTTGACACCACAAATAACATTTTTTTAATGCAAAAGTATGCGTTGAACATTCTGGAATCACCGTCTATAACCATAAAAAAAAAACTATAAAATCTTTCGTCAACAAAAATGTTAACGTGTGTTTTGTTGAAAACTCACTGAGCCATATATTTTTTACTACACTGAAGGAAAAAGTATAAAGACGACGTATATTTCACTGATTTTACGTTTACCATGTAAGCTTCTTCATGAAAATTTGTATAGATATAAGTTAGATTCACCAGGTATCATTCCTGGTTTGTTCTTAAACGCATTCTTCTGTTTTCTTTCATGGAAATAAGTTTAGAGACGGTAATCTGCTTCATCTTGTTTTGTCTTGACGAAAGATTTTTTTTGTGTGGTAATTGAAAAGAGCCGCTTGCAAAGGTTGAAATAGAGGATTGAAGGCAAATATGAAACGAAAACAATAATGTTATTATTTAACTCGTACTGTTTACGCAATTTAAAGGAAAAGTGACGAAAATCAGACCGTTGACCAACTTTGAAATAGAAATAGTAGGTGAGTTTCGACAACAAGGGTTGAACTTGCGTCCATAATCATCTTTGGGTGGACGAAAAGTACGCCACAAAGCAGCAATATGGACGTCCATCCAGCCCGACACCACGCATCTAAAGGGGAATAAAACGGAAGGCATCTTACGAGAAGCTGTCGTCGGCAGAAATTAGGAAGGAATGAGTTTGTCGACATCTGTCCGTTGGGTTCGTCAAGTTTTAAACGAGGATCCCAATGTTTCGTTCATATCAGCGATGGCTGCACCTCGTCACAAGAGCCCGTTTTGCCTTCGCCGAGAAATACTAGTTTTGGGTCGACGAATGCTCGAACGTGGTTTTCAATGACGAGAAGAAGTTCAACCTTGATGGACCATGTTTTTAGTAGCCGTTAGCACGATAACAGGCAAGAGACACTAAGAAAGGTGGAACGAAACTTTGGCGGAGGAACGGTAATGAGTCGGTTTTAGCTTGACTGGAAAAAATAACTTTTTGATTCATTTCGCAAATGAACTCTGAAATGTATTGCCAGTGGTTGGAAGAAGGTCTCATCCCATTTTCTGTAAATTTTAAGAATGAAAACATGATTTTCCCACAAGAAAATGCTGCTTTTTATGCCTCTGAATCAATTAAGGATTTTTTGACGCACCACGGCACCCCGGTGGCTAGCCTGCTACCTGGATCTAATTCCAATTTAACGCGTTTGGAGGTTACTTTCTCATAATTTTTTCAATCAGTTATAAAACTGGCCAATTGAAACAGGTAATTTAAAATGAATGGTCTACGATGGATCCAAATACATTAAAGAACTTCATAACTTCTATGCCTCCACGATTGGAAGATGTCATAAATAGAAAAGGCGATGCTACACATTACTACGGACATTCAAAAATCAAACATGTCTTATACTTACAAGCAAAAAATCATACAATGCATTTATTATTTCTATAGACATAGAAAGTTAGAAACAAATAATGTTTCATAAATTATATTGTTTCAACAATCGGCAGTTTATAAGATTTCAAATGATTAAAGGGTGTACCGTTTAAAATCCACCCATACTCAAATTGCTCTAACTTTTGATCCATTGGGTAAAACTAATTGAAATTTTGCATAAGAATAGTTTAATGTGTATTGTTTACACTCTGTGAGTTGATTTCTTCAGGTGCGCAAAAGTTTTCAACATGGCGATGAAGGAACAGTGCTTGCGCGAAAAATTTTTGCACGAGTACTTTGAGAATAAGGATCTGTCGCATCGTGCCATCGGAAAAAAAAAAAGTTGAGAATCGCGAATTCAACAGTGTCTGGTATCATAAAACGGTTCGAAGAACGTCTGTTTCGTTTTACTCCCTTGGTGATAATCGGATAAAAATCATCGAATTTTGGGAATGAACTTTGTGTGTGCGGATTTTGAACGGTTCACCCTTTATTCATTAAGTAATGAAAATTTGCCTAATCATCGCATGTCGTTATACTTATTTCCGGTGAATTCCGGTACTTATTTCAAGTGAATCTAGATTTGTAATTAAATGTTAAAACATAGAAGAAATAAAGCAATGTTTTAAGACTTATGCCGAATTTCATTATTAAACGAAGCTTAATAAGTTTAGTGAAATGCATTGAACAGGTTGTTGTTGTTGTGTGATCCTCTTCATCCTCTGTAAGTGCTAGAATTTGTTAAATCATAAAATTTGGCATCGTTGCTTGGACCACAATATCTCATGAGTTTTATTTTCAAAGAAAACTGAAATCTCGTACCTATCGCTTGAATTAAAATAAAATGAAATCTCAGACAAAACATTTTATCATTTTTGAATAATGAATAATGATTTTTGAATAATGTTGCTTTCAGAATCTGCAAGCTGTATGTGTAATTGTGCATGAAAAATTGTTACTTGTAGTAAAATAATCACGTAAAAGGTAATTTTTTCATATTAACTCTTCAATTTTGATGGATAGAGATTTACAACTTTCTGCTAAAACATGCGTGGTTAATTGATTTACAACTTTATACAAGATAGAAATTATTCAAAAATCAATGCAAATAAGTTATAATGGGAATTATGATTTCATTAGGCATTCCACAGTTAACGGTATATAATTGTTTTTAAATATAAGAGTAGCAAATTTAAATTCTTTAAAAAAGTTGCTTGTAAAAGCATTTGCTTTTTGAAAATATCAAGTGTCTATCTCTATCAAATGAATAATTCATGTTTTATCTACATTTTAGGAAGATAAATCACCAAATTATTAACAGCAAGAGAAACTTCTCTAAACACACTACACCGCTTAAATCAACGATTAAGACGCAATCAATTTAGAGCACGGAAACGACAAAGTATAACATTGTGGCTTGCAACCGTCAAATATGTTTTAACTTCATGAAAGAAAATTGAATCACTTCTTACTGACAGCAATCATTGATCTTCATCCGTTCGCTTATCTGACTATGCATGGGTCGCTGTGCAGCTAGTATACATTTCGGCAAATACAACCTGTAAGCGTTTGCAACACACGTCGAATGGACACACGGCCATTGAATCTTACTCAGAGGAAAATAAAATAAGTTAAAAGTTTGAACTGGACCATTTGAACCATTTTCTAACTGGACCATTGGAAAACTGTAATATGCCATACGGAAGTGAGCTAGATGTTGTATAAAATTCTTTCACTCACATGAGCACCACCGATATAAAATTATAAAATAGCAATCCTCGGTTGCTAACAGAATAGTGGAGATACTCAACTAGCTAGAGCCCTTCTGGATTCATGATCGGAGTACTGTTTTGTCACAACAGGGCATTCGCAAAAACTTAGGCTTACCGAAACTCCTAGTTTTCTTGCTGTATCCGGAATTGGCGGCTCTGTTGTTAAATCAACGAAGAAGGTGGAAGCGATGATAGCTCCACGGTCGTTTCGCAATTCTTCGTATGCTGAGAACATCCAGTCTTATGTACTTCCTAAGCTGACCTCTGAGTTGCCGATACACCCCGTCAGTGTTCAGGAACTGGCAATTCCAAACGGTATTGTCTTAGCGGATCCTGAGTTCCACATACCAGGTCCAATTGACATCATCATAGGCGCAGAGTACTACTACGACCTGCTCCTCCCAGATAAAATGAAGCCTGGAGACGATGGACCAAAGCTGCAGGAAACAGTACTCGGAAGGGTTGTATCCGGACGTGTTACTGGAAATCTAGCGGATGTACACAAGTCAGTTACCAACTTCTGTTCCACTCTTGACCTGCGAAAACTCGTGACGAAGTTTTGGGAGTTGGAATCATGCCACAATTCGAGCACGTTATCGGTCGAAGAGACGATTTGCGAAGAGCTGTTCGATAAGACGACGATACGAAACAGTGAAGGAAGGTTCGTCGTTACGCTTCCCAAAAAGGAACACATCCTTAGCCAGTTAGGCGATTCTAAGGCCATTGCGTTGAAAAGACTTCATGGGATGGAGAGACGATTCGCAGCAAACAAAAAGCTCAAGGCTCTATACATGGAATTCATCCACGAATACCTATCCATGGGTCACACGCGTGAGGTTGACCTCGAAGACGACAAGCTATCGTACTATCTACCTCATCATGCCATACTCAAGCCCAAAAGCACGACGACCAAGTTGAGAGTCGTCTTTGATGCATCGTGTCGCTCCTCAACTGGAGTGTCTCTGGACGGCGGATTAATGGCTGGACCTGTGGTGCAAGATGATCTGCTAGCCATCATTATGCGTTTTCACTTTTGGGTGTTCGTTCTTGTTGCGGATATTGCCAAAATGTACCGCATGGTCAACGTAGCGGAAGTCGACCAATCACTCCAACTGATTCTATCGAGAGATTCTCCTGAGCAACCGGTAAAAACGTACGAGCTCACCACGGTCACCTACGGAACTGCATTGGCTGGCACCATACCTTGCAACTAAATGCCTCCAGCGTTTGGCTGTAGATGGAGAAGCGTGGCATCCTGCGGCTGCAAAAGTCGTTCGAAAGGATTTTTATGTAGACGATTTGTTAACCGGAACGGACAGCTTGGAAGAAGGGAGGGCACTCGCGACTGAACTTATATCGTTGACAAATTCAGCAGGTTTCACGTTGCGCATGTGTAGTTCGAACAACAGCGAATTACTATCAATAATCCCTTTCGAACTTCGAGACTCTTTATTCTAGATCTCAACTCTTCCAAGTCGGTTGTCAAGACACTTGGGCTCACATGGGAGCCTGTCGACGACGTCTTCAAGTTCACCGTTCCGCGATGGAACGCTGAGCAAATAATCACCAAGCGAGTTGTTGTCTCAGACACCGCACGCATCTTCGACCCATTGGGACTCATTGTCCAGGCAAAAAATTTTCTTCAGCAGCTTTGGAAGCAGAAGACGGATTGGGATGTTGCTTTCCCAGAAAACTCCCAGTCCTTTTGGAACGAGTTTCGTCGTAGCGTCAATGCACTTGAGTCACTTTCTGTTCCAAGATGGGTCGGGTTTATTAGAAGCTTAGCATTCGTTGAACTACATGGTTTTTGCGATGTATCGGATGGTGCTTGTCTATACCTGAGGTGTGAACATTCCAACGGGTCGGTTACCGTTCGCCTAAACACATCCAAATCCCGTGTAGCGCCGTTAGAAGATCTTGCTCACAAGAAAAAGAAGCAGTCGATTCCACGACTAGAGTTATCATCTGCCGTGCTTCGCAGCCACCTTTATGAAAAACTTTACAACAACATTGCAGTCCCAGGCAATGCTTACTTCCGGACAGACTCCATGATAGTGAAGTGCTGGCTTTCATCACTGCCGTCTCGTTGGCAATCCTTTGTCCCCAACAGGGTGTCAGAAATCCAGCATATTACCAAGGTTGGAATATAGAATCACGTCGCCGGGGCGGATAATCCTGCCGACATCATATCCCGTGGAATGAACCCCGCACAGCTAGCTTACCAAACTCTATGGTTTCAAGGTCCATATTGGTTACGCCAAGATCAAACCACTTGGCCAAAATCAGCAGTTGTTCAACCTGCGGTGGATACCACACTCCACGAAGAAAGGCTTTCAACATCACTTCCAACCACCAAGAATGGGCCTTTAAATAGAATGATGTACTGGTATAACGAGTATTGCGAAACAATTGACGTGAAAATTAAACAAAATAAAAATTTAAAAAATTTTTTGTAAATTATAAATTTTAAATATATTAATTATATAAAATTAATAATATATAATATGTGGAAAATTTGAATATTAGAGATATAAAAGCGCTTGCTTCAGATAGAATTGGAACAAAAACAATTGCCTGTATTTCAGTTATTTATTATTGAATTCAAGATCTTTTTTTATACAAATGTAGCGTTTTTTTCATACTTTTAAGAAAAAATACGGATAAAATTATTCGTCGCGGTTTCGAAGGAATTCTCGAATTTTTCCTGTAACACGGTTCATTAGGCGGCGCACACCTTCTTCGTCCATCGTTTTAGCTATCTTATTCCACCAGGTCTTCATCTGATTGATGTCTTTGACAACCTTTCCCTTCGCCTTGAGTCTCCTCTTCATGATTGCCCAGTATTTCTCAATAGGGCGGAACTGAGGGCAGTTGGGTGGGTTAAGTTTTTTCGGAACAACCTGGACCCTTTTCTCTGCATACCGTTCTTGAACGACTTTGCTGTAATGACAGCTTGCCAAATCTGGCCAAAACATTACGGGATGGTCGTGGGATCGAATGAACGGCAAAATTCGTTTTTGGAGACACTCTTTTTGGTATAGTTCCGACGTCATTGTCTTATTTGTAACGAAAACTTTCGTTTTTTTTGCCACAGCTGCAAATGCCCTGCCAAATCATGAATTTAAGTGCAAATTTGTCGGCAAAAACAAATTTAAATTTGGCTGGAACATCCCCCCGAGCCGTTGCCAAGTAAATTTTTTGACCTGGGATTTGCCCGACGTCAGCCTTGACATAGGTTTCATCGTCCATCAGAAGACACCCGTCGAACTTGGTCAGCACCTGGTCGTATAGCTTCCGAGCACGGATTTTGGCCACACTATTCTGTTTTATGGTTCGATTTGGCTGTTTGCTAGCTCGATACGACTTGATTCCTTCCCGGAGTCGAGTTCTCCTCACGGTACTATGGACAGCACCGAATTTTCTAGCCAAATCACGGTCCGACAGATTGGGATTCCACTTAATCGTCTTCAAAATCTTACCACGCAGTTTCCGGTCGACAGTTCCACTCCGACGATTGGCTTGAGGCTTCCGAATCGTCGTCAATGTTTCCTTATACCGTTTGATAACGCGCCATATGGTATTTCTGGGCAATTTCAGCTGTTTAGCTAGCCTAGATGCAGACCACAATGGATTTTCCAAATAACTGTGCACAATTTTTTCCCTTCTTTCGGCTTCCATGTTGATTGTTTACAAAGTACAGTTGATTTGCGGAATGTCAAAAATACATACGTGAAGCTGACAAAATTCCCGACACGTGGGCGCCAAGAACTTCCAAATCCGTTCACCAGGAGCGCCACAATATGAGCAAAAGTTTGTTCCAATTCTAAATGAAGCAAGCCTTAAATGGGATATTGCATGTAAAATGAAGCCAGATAACGCCTGAATCTAGTCTGTTGTAAGAAAGATTGCAAAAACTTTTTCGTTTTCTGCTTCCTTTGGTTGATATTAAACGAGGGGAAATTTTACGCCAGTTCAAATTCATTATTTTTTTTTGCCTTGACAAGACTCTCTCTTGTTTTGTTATAAATTTTAAAATGTTACTTTTACGGAAAATGCTTCCTCTACTAGTAGTAGAATATGTCGTGAGGTGTCGATTAAATTACTAATCCTTTTTTAGTACACCTTTGCGTTTTCTAAATTTTGCCCGGCAGATTTGCAGAATGTATATAGTTTTCATATTTACCGGGGACGAAAAAATCCAAACCCAGCAAAATCAGAGCACAAATTGGGTCACATTGTTTAAATCACTAGTTCACGAATTACCAAGTCAAATGCTCATAATTTACTCCCGAATTCGAAGAAATGAACCCAAACTTTGGGCGCAAACAGGATGTGGCATCATTAAAAATCATGCGCAAATGTTTACTCCAAATAGAATCCCGTATTGAAGCCCCAAAATGTAAATGAGCCTCTTGTTTATTTTTAACAAACCGGACCGAATAAAGTGCGATAGACCAACCATTCCTACTATCGATCGCTCCAATTCAATCGCCAGATCTGCCGAATTATTTCCATTTGATTTTTGTTCCATAGAACCCAAATCAAAATTGATGATCTCACACGTGTGTGTTTCCCTCCCCCTCGCCCACGACTCAAACCTAGTCTACAAATCACCGTGAGAAACGTCACATCTAGTCCACTATAAAATTTCAATAAACAATCTTAAACTTCGCACAGCCGTAAAACTCGACCGTTTCCTCCAACAACAGGCGGGTTCAAGTTCATCCCGAAGTCGATTTGATTGGGGGGGTCGTATATTGTCTATTCTAGACAAAACATTTTCGCCAGCCCGACCCGGTCGATTCCTAGGGCACGCGTGTAGTCGTAATTAACTCGCTTTCGAGTCGGAACTCAAAACGGAGAAATCAAAACAAACCGTTCGGCAAATGGTACCGTTTTGTTTCATTCAAATTTCATCCAAAAGTCAGGAACTAGTTTTTCATCTGTCATCGCAATCCTAGTCTTCTAGTGGCGTCAGGAAAAAAAAAGCCCCCAACCAATTAGCATATGCCTTTTTACCGGTCGCTGGTGAATAATAAAGAACGACAGGAGACGACCCGTCTGCCGTGAAAATCAACGCACTTAAGCTCTGCCAGTGCCAAATTTGTAACAAACTGAGCCAATGTCGTCTAACGGAAGGAGATTTGGTAAGGGGGAAGGGGGTTTAGAAGGGAAGGGGGAGGGTAACGGATGATCCTTTATAATCAAGCGTGGTGGGCTGAAACTGGTTGGATCAGCTCACGGGGGTAAATTATTGCCGAAAGTAGTAATATACATATGGGATCATTAGTGTGGGTTTGGGGTTTCGGAGGATGTAACTGGTTTGGAGTTGAAGGGTATTGCGCTCGTGGGGGAAAGAACGCCAGTAGCACAGTTGATGCAATTCGGTCGATTCAATTATGTCACAATCAAGTCGCTGTAACCAATGATGACTGTGGGGGGAAATTTCGCCGACTTGCTCTGTAGTTAAACAGATAGAGTTTCAAACCAGCATAGCCTTTATTATAGGAAAGTTAAAAACTTCAAAGGAGAAGAAGCTCTTATTTTCGTCATCAAGCAACTTTATTTCAGGACTTGAGACCCATCCAATGAGAAAACCTTTTCCACCACGAACCAAAAAGAATTTAAAAGCCACCGGCATGCCGCCGAACTCCATTCAGCTCAGCGTCGTCCGGTGTCGCAGTTGCGAATTTTAATTAACCGTCAATATTTACATTTAGTGGACAGTGAGTTAGTTCTGCTTCTATAGAATCCAAAGCACTGTTCAGAAGATGTTCAAGTTTGTCGTACTGATAGTGCTCCTTGCACCTTGTGGTGGGTTTCGAAAAAATCGTCAATCAAAAAATCATCTCAAATTCGAAAATTATCGTTTCAGTCTTCGGCAGTGGAATCGAAGTGTTCACCGCACCGAAGTCTGCTTTCGTAGCCGAGGGCTATCGCAATCTGAAACTGCTGTGTGAAATACCCGGAAGTCAGCCGATTGATTTTTGCATAGTGAAAGTCCCCGGAGTGGCAGCCCCCTTCGCGGCCAGCGAGCGACTTCCGACTCCAGTGCAGGGCATTACCTACTTCGGGAGGGGTTGGAGCAAAGGATCCTGCGGAGTGACGTTGGCTCAGGTCGAGGAAAAACATGCAGGGACATTCGAGTGCGTACTTTCCGTTGCGGGTCAAACGTACAAGGGCACAATCGATATCGCGTTCAGAGGTGACGTCTTCGATTTTTTTTTTCGCCTTCAATCATTCTTCGAATTAATAAAATTTCAATCCAACAGTTGCTCCCGAACCTCCGGTCATTGAAGTGTCCAGCAATGTGGACGACAGCAACGGTGAGTTTGACTATGGAAAGCCGTTGATTGCGAAGTGTGCCGCTCGGAATGGATGGCCAGCCGCTAAATTATCCTGGTTTATGGACGGAAAGCCCGTTACCAACGAACTGGGAGCCGCCTTCACCGAAATACTCAACCAGAAAGCATCCGTTGAGCAGTTCTACCGAAAACCGGTCGCAGTGGAAGACAATCGCAAACAATTGGTTTGCCGAGCAGAACATGAACTGTATCCGAACGGGTTCATTGAAACGACACTGCCTATTAAGCTGAGGAAGTGTAGGTTTTTTTTTACGGATTTGTATGTGACATATTTCATTTTGAATTTCAACCACAGCCAACAACAATGCGAACGTCATCCAGAAGGAAGCAGGCAAAGGTGTTGAGGTGAAGCCTTCCACTCCCCAGCTGTTGGTCTCGAGTGATGTCCAAACCAGCGATGACGGTGCGTTCAAGGTTGGATCGACCATGGTCGTCGAATGTTTAGCACGGGATGGCAAGCCGGCAGCCAGTTTTCTGTGGTTCTTGGACGATCAACTAATCTACGAGGGCCTCTCTACGCCATTCCTGACGAAAAACTTCCGGGGAGCGATCACCACTCAACAGGTGCTCCAGCGGGTGGTGAAATCCAGCGACAGTGGCAAGATGCTGATCTGCAAAGCGCGCCATCCGAGTGGAACGAGCGAAACACGACTCAAGTTGAGGACGTACAACTGAACTGAATCGTTTTTAAGTTTAATTTTTGTTGGTTTTAATGGAAAAAAAATTGTTTGCTGATAGTGCATGAACATGACATGGATGTTTATTAAATGGACTTTGCGTAAATATTTGATTGGATTTCTCCGGAATTTCATTTTATCAACAACGAGTTTTAGTATTGGAACATTTTTTAATTAGTTTCTTGGAATGGCCCAAAGGTTTTGTGGAGCTAGAAAATGAAGAATTATTTCATAATGGAACTTACTCACATTGACTATCCCTAGTTTCTTTTGAGTTTTTTCTGCGAGAAGTGTAAGTAGTGCTTCTATTATTGTAGCTACTTCTCAAACATGAGAAGAGTAAGTAAATTACCTATTATGGCCCAACCTAGGTTTCTTTTTATGAACTGTTTAGCAGCTGTTTTCAATTTTATCAAAACGTAGCGTTACATAAGTATTTAACCTTTCAGCAATCGTGCCAACTTTTGTAACACGAGCACTCGCGCGTTGTACTTTGTACAAAACATTCCTTCCCGGAATATCTCGTGATAGGGATCACATAAAATATTACTGTCGAACTTATTCAGTAGGTCAAGGCCTTTTTAATTGCGAACAGTTTAGGATTCTCTCCCCTCGCGGCACACCAGCTAATTGTTTTCATAAATATGGTATATCGTGGTATCCTGATCAGATAGATGGTTTCTGAATTCTACAATGTTGTTCAGTGGAACAATACTGTTTGATTGATGGCCAAAAGTTCACAACCTTCACCGCTAGGCGGTGCTGGTTTGCTTATTGTTTTCATAAATATGCTCTATCTTGGTATCCTGACCATTTCCTATGTTTCTGTTTTCGACAATGTTGTTCAGTGGAACAAAACCTTTTGATTTATGACCAGCAGTTCATAATCTTTCCGCTACGCGGCGCTGGTGTGCAATTGAGTTTCCTGGCCAAGCTGATACTTAGAACTTTAACCATTAAAAAGGTTTCAGTCTTTGATAAAGTTGTTCACTAGGTCAAGACCTTTTTATTGACAACTATCAGTTTCATATCTGGCCGCCACGCGGCGCTAGTGTGCTTGTATATTTTTGGAATCCGTCTCAAATAGAAAGCTGTTCAGTAGGTCAAGACCTTTTGAATTGTTACCAGTAGTTCAGGATAGTTGCGTCCTCCCTTAGTTCAGTCGGTAAAGGCGCAGCTACAAAGCAACACCATGCTGGAGGTGGTTGGGAATTTTTCGTAAAGGAAATGTTCTCGACTCCCTGGGCATAGCGTATGATTGTACTTGCCACACAATCATACTAATGCAAAAATGGTACTTGGCATCGAAAGCTCTCAATTAATAACTGTGGAAGTGCATTCAGAACACTAAGTTGAGAGCAAGCAATAAGCTTATTGTGAAAGCAATAAGCTTGAAATGCTAAAAAAAATAATAATAATTCCAGGATAGTTTCACTACGTGGCTCTAGTGTACAAGTAGTTATCCTGATTAAGGTGTGGCTTGGTATTCTGTCCATTTGGAATGATGTTGTCATCGAAAATGTGGTTCAGGGAATCAAAAACTTTCGATTGATGACCAGCAGGTATATTTTTTTCGCTACGTGGCGCTAGTGTGCTTGTACTTTTTCTGAATATGCTGTACGTCGATATTCTGGTCATATACAAGGTTGTTTCTTACACGGAAACGATTTCCTCTCGCTGAAGTGGATTTTCTAAATATGCTATATTTTTGTGCCCTTGCCATATAAAACGACTCTGTTTTCATAACGATGAACAGTGGGCCACGGAATTCTGATGATGATGATGATGATGTGAACTACCATCTAATGTAGTAAGGCAATTGCCTATAGCGCTGGGCTGTTTTAATTAAGATTAATTTTAATTTAAGATTTGATCAAGGTTGTACTGTGGTAAATGTTTCATCATATTCCTGTATGAAGGGCCAAAAACGTATTGTGCGCCCGTAAGCAGATACACTTAAGCGCAACCCAAAGCTACAGGGGTCTAGAGAGCATCTCCTTCCAGAAACAAGTTTGCAGAAACCACACCAAAACCGTGCCCTCGCCTAGTAAAAAGTTCTACTAGATAGGAAGAAGAGCCCGCCCTTTATTCACGAAATATTAACAACAGGAAGTTAGCAGTTCCACTCTCCCTATCCAAATTGCTTCAATCGGGTGGTCCCTCTCTTCATCCCAAAATATGGTGTAATATGAATGTATGGAAAATTCAGAGTAATTTATATGATATTCTTACCATGATTTTGAAATCATCTTACCTTTCTTGGTTAGGGTTATATACCGTTCTCCACTTACTGCTTCAACCCAGGGTTGCCACAAGCACAGATTTATCTAGATTGACACAGTTTTGTACACAGATATCTTTATGTAAAGATAACAGGTTTTTGAGATAAACCAAGATTTTAAAGATTTTTGAGAATTGCTTGTCCACTTAAAAACCTCAAATTTATAATATGTGTACATTTCAAGATTCAATTTTAAAACAAAAATTACTTTCATTGTGTTGTTTAAGGCCCATGACGCAAAAGTAAACATTTGACACCGACACCAACAACCAATAGGAAACTAGCGATTTAAAATTGGCACCTGACACCTTGCTCCACGCAATACATTCATCCGCTTTCCTGTACAAGATTCTTTGTTTTTGCTTTGATTCGCGTTGTTAATTTAACAGAATATATGAAAGGTTCTTCGATGTAAGCATAATTTTTAGGGGCACACGAAAGTGACAGCTGATAGTCAGTTTGTGCAAGTGCCTCAAAAAGATTTCTTCTTAATTTTTTTGAGATAATCTTATTTTTTTTTTTATAGAATTTCTCAAAGATTCTATGAAAAGTTCTCAAACATTCCTTGAGATATTCCTTCTGGCGTTGCTATAGCTATTCTTCAAGAGTTTTTAGGCATTCCTCTAGGGACTTTTTCAGGAGTTTCTTCTGGCAACTCATAAGGAGTATTTCAAAACATTCTTGTGGTGATTTTTTTTTTGCAGGAATCCCTCAACCTGTACAGTTTTGTGATTCTAAAGGAATCTCTGGAGGACACCTGAAAGAACTACACAAAAACTATAAGATAATTCTTGGAGAAAATCTTGATTTGTTTGGAGAAATCTAAGGAAAATGTTTTGCATGAATTCCATAATCTCATTTATTTAATTCTGAATTTCAAAAAATCCGCAAGGGGTTTGTAGAATTATTTTTTAAATTTTGTCTATGATGTCTGAAGGCATTCTAACATATAGTTCTCCAAAAAAAAACTTCAATAATTTCTTCAAGTATTCCGCTGGAGAAGTATTTTTCTCAATGTTCCTTATGAGAACTTCCTACCGAGATTTCTACAAAAAATACTGTTCTTCCAATTTAGAAGCATTTTCATGCATTCACTCAGAGGAAAAATGATATTGATTTTGGGTTGAATAAGTGCAATAATATAATGCTTGTGGTTACTTGGGTAAAGATAAAGCATTATTAAAAAAAATACTTGTACACTACACAGAAAAAGTAATTAAATTTAACAAGCGCGTAAAATTTTCCCTCGTTTAATTCCAAGCCAAAGAAGACGTAATCAACGAAATTGTTTGCAATCTTTTATGCGCCATACAACAATGTTTGCAATCTTTCATACAACAGGCTAGATTCAGGCGTTATCTGGCTTAAATTTCCATGAATTGTCCCATACCAAGCAACCAAAAGTTCGAATTCTACTTGAGATGAGAACTCAGAAGTTCACATTTAGTTGAAATTTAGTTCCATGGAACTTTTCTGCTGAATAACAAGACACTTCACGGACAAACAGAACTTAATTTTCTTTAAAGTGTCATTAATATTTAAAGGAACTTAAAAGTTCGAGAATAGTTTTTTCTTGCTTTTCAACCCAACCTTCAAGTTCATATGTCGATAGTTGAGAACTTGATTTGAACTTCAAAAAATCTCTAACACAAAGTTCAATAAAAGTACTAACCGTACTTTTATTCAGCGCAAAAGTTTACAATACATCTATGTTGAACTACTTTCCTACTTTTCGAAGTACACGTTAAGTTCTGAGTAAAACTTTAGAAAATGTAAAAACGATTGTTTACATTTGAAGAGTTATCTGGTGTTGTACTTCAAGTTTGACAAGATACAAGAGCAAAGAATGGATTTTTCAAAAACATTAAAAACGAACGGCTTATTTAATTACAATCTTAAAACAAACTGTTAGCTTAATCAGCGGTTGGATAGTCATGAAAGAAATGAATATATTTTTTGGCTCAAGAAGTACTAGCACATCGGTCCCAAGCTCGATCCCAAGCTTAATCCCAAGTAACTCAAAGAAATCCATCATGTTAGAATGCATTATAATATTTTGTTTTATAAATATATTATATATGTTTTGCAAAATATGTCACGTTCTGAGCAGTTTGAATCATTCATATTTTATAAGATCAATGGGCCAAACCAGTTTTCTCTGACTATGATTAAGCTAAAAATACTTTTTACACAGCTGCGAGTGATTTATTCCTTATAGTTGTTCGTAAAAACATCGTTCTTTACATTTATAATACATAAACCGGACAAGATTTTAAAGATAGTATAAAACACTGTTGGAATAACATTACATCAACCATGTTTTGCAAAACATATTTTGTGACATAAGGATGGATTTGTTGTACAAGATTGTTGTTTCATTGCCAACGAAAAGCAAATCGTAGATACTAAGAATAGACTTTTCAATCATCGGAATTGGTATAGTAAAGACTAGGTAGGCAAAACTAATAAATCACACGAATCCATAAATCTTATATTGGTGATTAACCCTAATTAAAATCAGATTAAAACTACGATCGAATCTATTGTAAAACAACATATAAAAGAATGGTAGACACTAAAGGCTTTATTGTTCTCAACGATAAGGTAACAATTTAAATTATTGTTTTCCTCCATAGAATCTATTGTTGATGACGATTTTACAATAGAAATGCAGGGTTGTTATGTATCGTAACAATTAATCAAGTTTTTCTCGAACAGTGTCATACAAAGACCATTTATTTTATTGTCTTTTTACTGGTAAAATTTTCGCTATAATAGACTTTATTGTATATGAATTATACTGATAATACTGTCGGTTTAGTAGAAGTATACATGAACAGTATTGTTTGCAGTTCAACAACAAAACTAATTATAAATTTATGATTTTGTATTGTAATCCTATTGTAAATTTTTATTCTGGAAAAGGTTGCCCGTTCCGCTTATGAAGACATCCTGGCAAGCAACTTCCGAAATTTTTAAAGTTGCTGGAGGACAATATTGGTACAAAGGTATTAAGCAGTGTCTGATTGATTTTGTTCGGTAAGACTCATTATAAGTAATTGTACTGACCTTGTAGAGTAATCCTATTTTGGCTACTTATTTGAATTACATGGCTATATTCCCAAACACTCAAACTGCGGAGTCGTTACATAGCGTGATTCTAAAATAATCAAAACGATGTAGGATTATAGAGAACAAAAAAGTACTAATGCATGGAATCAACGCTTCGAGTAAAACCATAGCATAAACCACCCAGTCCATATGGCACAGTGGTAAGTATCCCGGTTTTAAAGAGGAGGACTCGAGTTCGAGACTAGCTAGTAAGTATTTAAGAAAAATTTAATTTAACTAAGAAAATAACATCAAATTGAACTCAATCATCATTTCATTACACACAGCACTCTAAAAATAAATTTGCGGCAGGATTAGAACAAAAACAAGAACAAAAATGTCGAACACAAATGTCCTCTTTTTTGGGTTTTGTTGAGTTCGTTTGAGGTACTTTTGAAGCTGAATAGCATTCTCTACAACCTCTTGAACGAACCTTCTGTGAACTTCAAAGTTTTCTTTGGAAGTTTATAAGAATGCTGCTAGCAGCTTAATCATTGACTGCGAACTAGAAAGTTCGGTTAATTACTTAAAAAGAAAGCTGAATAGAATTCTCATCATAATCCTTCGATTAGCTGGTTAAGCCAAAAACACCCTTTTATCAGAGCTTTTGGTTGCTTGGGATTATTTACTGCCAAATCTTGCATTCCCTTTATGCGCATCAGGTAACGCAGAAAATTCAATATTTCTTTTTATCTTTGTAATAGTCACCAAAGAAAAGACCTTTAGACCCTTTTGCCGAAGACAGAATCCGTGTAGATGATCTGGAATACGAGATTTAACAAGTTGAATCCAATATTAGCAAACACTACGATGAAACACTACGTATTTTTATTTACGCGGACATGTCTCGCAGATCGCATTTTACCAAGCTCTTTGAGGAATTGTTTTAATCAAAGAATTCGCTGTTTGGTCTAGAACGAGTTTCCTGAGGAATACACGTTGGTTTTAAATCTACATGTGATGTACAAAGTACAACAGTGCGAGTGCTCAAAAGTTAGGCTTGCTTTCTGATTCCATATGAGTACTGAGTTATGATGTATACTGTGGTGCAAAATTGATGGAACAGAACAATGTTTTCACTTAATCGTTCATTTAACGTGAAAAAATTGTTTTCTTATGTACACGGTGTTCAATAAGTTCGAATACAAGTTTTCATCATTGCGTAGGTATGCGCCATGTACATATTCTGCATTGGTATTGGTGTCAGCTTTAGCTTCATTCATACGCTACCGAATGTGCGCGGTGTTGACATTCTGTTAGTTGTTGTTTGTTTGTTACGCGCGATGAAAGAGTATCGGGACTTCGTAATTAAGCGTTTTTTGAACGGTGAGCGACCCGGCGATATATTCCGGCTGCTGAAATCGCATGGGGTCAAGCGGAACTTTGTCTACACGACCATCAGGCGATACCGGGAGACGTCCTCGACCAATGACCGTGCGAGATCCGGTCGGCCGCGTTCAGCGAGGACGCCACGGGTCATCAAGATCGTGAGGGAGCGAATGCGGCGCAAAAAGAACCGCTCATTCCGGAAAACGGCTGCAGATCTCAACGTTTCCATTGGAACCGCTCACACCATACTCACCAAGGACCTTGGTTTCAGGCCTTACAAAAAACGTAAGGTCCATGGCGTTTCGGAGGCTACCAGCAAAAAGCGGTTGGATCGAGCTAAGAGGATCCTCTCTCGGCACGCTGGTCAGGAGTTTGTTTTTTCGGACGAGAAACTGTTCGTGCTGCAGCAGCCGCACAATGTGCAAAATGACCGGGTGTGGGCGCCATCGAGGGACAGCATTCCTGAATCCAATATAAACATCCCTCGGTTCCAAAGTGCCGCGTCGGTGATGGTTTGGGGGGCAGTATAATTTAGTTTAAAACTCTCGTATACAATGATTCTTATCTTGCCCATAATTAATAATAACCTGTAGAAAACATGAATTGTGAGTTGTGTTATTATTTAATTACAGCGTGCGAATCTAACCGGACAACCAATACAGTCGTTGCATACAAAAGAGTAAATGGATCTAAAATGTGTTAAGTATTGATTAGTGTGAGTGTGAAATTCCTTCGAATTTATGATTTCAAGTTCACTAAAACTACTATAAAGGATGTATTTATATTTCCATCTGAAGCCAAAGTGCACGATGGCAACCAGGAGAGAATCGTCGTTAACTCAACGAAATCGTGATGAAACTATCCGTAAGATCGCGGAATCATTTAGAATTCCGAAATCAACGGTGTCGTATATTATTTCTCGACACAAAGGAGTGGATGGAAATCGGTTTTAACGTTGGAAAACAAAAGATATTCGGTCCAACTGGTAACGAAAGACTCGTTTCTAAATGGTGGCAAGTTTGCAGCACAAATGAAACCCATTTTTACAAAACCTGTAAGCCGATACACCTACTAATACTGAGCCTTTAAAGAGGTAAATTTTTTTAACCGTACGACAAGAAATAAGCCATTAGGCTTAGTGACATTTAACGCACGCACACTACAGCGCCATTTAAATCAAAGGAGTGCAAGTAAGATGGAAAATGATTCAGAGGATAACAAACCATCATTCCTGAAAGCGAAAAGTGATTAAACGTCAAAAAACCTAATTCATAAGCGAACACAACAGGATCAAACGCTTGGCGTATGTATGTCAATAAGTACGTCAACATGCTCCTGTCATTCTGGAAGAGAGTTTTATGGACAGACGAAAGCAAATTTAATATCAAGGTAATACAAACGCTTTTAGGTTATGTCCGATTGTTTTCATTCGGTGTTTATCTTTTACCGGCGATGAAGGAGTTTCTTGCTGTGACGATAAAAAAGGTTTTTGAAAGGCGAGCGCCCGGGCGCTATTTTCAGAAATTTGAAAAACCTCGGAGTAAAGCGGGATTTTGTGTACCGAACCATCCGAAGGTACCGTGACACCTGCTCGTTGGATGACCGGAAGAGATCCGGTCGTACTCGTACGGTGCGGACTGCACGAGTTGTTACAGTGGTCAGGGAACGGATTAGACGAAAATCACAGCGCTCTGTACGTAAAATGGCCGCAGATCTAAATGTTTCGAGATCGTCAATGCACAATATACTGCAAAATGACCTCGGATTCCAAGCTTTCAAGAAACGTAAGGTTCACGGAGTTTCGGAACCTTCCAAGCAGAAACTAAAGGGTGTCCACGATGAAATTGCCACACTATGAAATTGCTCTAACTTTTTAACCGTTGGGTAAAATTTAATGAATTTGGGTGGATTTAGTTCATAGTGCATTATTTACATCCTGCAAGTTTTAAAGTCCTGTGATCAAAACTCGCGGAAATGGAGTCGAAAGAACAGCTCGTGCGTGATAAAATCTTGCGCACTCATCACGAGAACAAGGATCTCTCGCATCGTTCCATCGCTAAAACGTTGGAAATCGCGAATTCCACGGTGTCGCGAGTGATTAAGCGGTTCGAGGAACGGTTGACCACCGATCGGAAGCCCAGAAGTGAAGGAAAAAGTATTCCGTACAACACCAAAAATCACAACCGCGTAGTTGGGGCCTTCAACCGAAATCCGAACGCCTCCGTTCGGGATGTGGCTAAGAAGCTGCACCTAAGCCGAAGTTTTGTCCAGAAGGCCAAAACTAAGGCTGGGCTTCGAACGTTCAAGGTACAAAAGGCCCCTAATCGCGACGAGAAGCAGAACAAGTCCGCCAAAACCCGTGCCAGGAAGTTGTACCTCAACATGCTGACGAAAGTTGAATTCTGCATCATGGACGACGAAACATATGTGAAGGCCGACTTCAAACAGATCCCCGGCAACCTGTTTTTCACGGCCAAGGATAAGTTCAGCGTTCCGGAGCATGTCCGCACTCAGAAGATGTCCAAATTTGCAAAGAAATTCCTGGTTTGGCAAGCCATCGCACGTGCGGGAAGCGGAGTGCACCTTTCGTGACCCAGGACACGATGAACGGACAGGTGTACATAAAAGAGTGCCTCCAGAAGCGGCTGCATCCTCTCCTGAAGGTCCACAACGTCCCAACAATCTTCTGGCCGGATTTAGCCTCATGCCACTACTCCAAGGACGTGCTGAAGTGGTATGCGGACAATAAGGTCAATTTCGTGCCGAAAATGTTCAACCCTCCCAACACTCCGGAGCTCCGCCCCATCGAGAAGTACTGGGCGATTATGAAGCAGCACCTTCTTAAACGACCTAAGGTAGTGAAGACAGTCGAGGAACTGAAGAAAGTATAGGTTTACATGCAAAAAACGGTTGATTCACAGGTTGTGCAGAATCTTATGGCCAAGGTGTGGGCATTTGCGTATGGACTGTAAATAAAATACGAGTAAAATGGTAAAATGAAGTTTAATAGTTATTTCTCAATCCCTGAAAATTTGATGGCAATCGGATGAAAACTCGAATTTTGCGAATCAATTTTGTGTGTGGCAATTTCATCGTGGACACCCTTTACTCGAAAGAGCAAGTCTGCTTTTGTCGCGGCACCGTGGGGAAGAATTTATCTTTTCCGACGAAAAGTTATTCGTCTTGCAACAATCCCACAATGTCCAGAACGACAGATTGTGGGCTCTCTCTTCGACAACTGTTCCAGAGAGTGATAGGCATATTCCACGGTTTCAAAGTGCTGCGTCAGTGATGGTTTGGGGAGGAATTTGCAAGCGAGGCAAACTACCACTGGTTTTCATCGAAAAAGGCGTTAAAGTTAATGCCGTATATTATAAAACGGAAGTTTTGGAGAAAGCTGTCAAGCCATATGTACAAAAGGTGTTTTGAGATGATCACTGTGTGTTTCAGTAGGACGGAGCGCCATCGTATACTGCAAATCTCGTTCAGGGCTGGTGCCGAGAAAATTTGACCGACTTTTTGGACAAGAATGAATGGCCTCCCAGTTCACCAGTTCTGAATCCCTAGGATTATTTCGTATGGTCATACATGCTGGCGAAGGTAAATGACCACAGGGCGTCTAATATGAACCAATTCAAAACCGTAATCAAACGAATTTGGGACGAAATGTCGATGGAAGTCGGGCGTGCTGCCTGTGACGGTTTCGAAAAACGTCTGGAGCTGGTCAAGAAGGTTAAAGGCGGTGTTAATCCAAAACATATGCTGTACACAGAAAAAAATAATGAATTTTAACAAGCGCTTAAAATTTCCCCTCGTTTAATTCCATGCCAAAGAAGCCGTAAACAACGAAATTGTTTGCAATTTTTCATGCGCCATACAACAATGTTTGCAATCTTTCATGCAACGGGCTGGATTCAGGCGTTATCAGGCTTAACTTTACATGAAATTTCTCGTTATTCTCTGTCAAACCTAGCATTCCCTTTATGTGCATTAGATAACGCAGAAAATTCAATGTTTCTTTTTATCTGTGTAGTTGATCAGTATTATATTGCAATATAATGGGTAAAGTTATCAATAAAATCTGGATTATCGATTTGAAATAAATAGAGTTTTATTTTGTATGAGAATATATTGGACACGGTGTATTTTAGAAAAAAAAACTGTGCAAAATTCTCCATCCAGTTGGAAGAAAAAGTTACAACAAGTTTGAAAGAAACATGTAATTTTTTGCGTTATCTAATGCACATAAAGGGAATGCTAGATTTGGCAGAAAATATTGGGATATTTCTTGTTAATTTAAGCCAGATAACGCCTAAATCTAATCTGCTGTATGAACGATTGCAAACATTGTTGTATGGCGCATGAAATATTGCAAACAATTTCGTTGTTTACGCTTCATTTGGCTTGGAATTAAACGAGGGGAAATTAGAGCCGCCTGTTAAAATTCATTTTTTTTTGTGCAGTTGTCAGTGTTGCTATGATTTCGGAAAAACACTCTTCCTTTCTTTAAGGTACGGAAGTTCCTTCGTAAACCAAAGAAGTACCTTGAGAACAACAGGAATGCACAGAATTTGCCACACCAGTAAGCAAAACCCGTTCAGAATCACAAAACACAATAATTTCTCAATTCCCAAAAAAAAAAAATTAAAACGTCTTCTTCGCTCAAATGCACAGCCTACTCTGCTCTATCTTTCTGTTCGAATAGAGGCTCAAAACCGGAATATCGTTTTGTTCACAAGTGAAAATAACGATTGATACTGAATTCATACAAAGTTTGAATTGTTCCAATAGTAGTTCTTGTCTTTGTCTAAGATCAACGGAAACACCCAGCCACCACCAGCATGGTCTTGCTCTGTATCGGCGCCATTATCAGCGGAGTTAAGGGAGGCCCTCAAAATGTCCCATTTTTAACCGCTCATGAATTCAAGTCGCCATTCAGATGCTTCGCCATTTGAGAATTTTTTTTTAAGCTGCTGTAGATACGTATCTATATTAATCAATATTCCAGAAATCCAAAACAACATCTTCATCGTAAAATTCCTATAATTTGAATTCCGCACGCAATAAAAGTTCAAAGCCATATTTTGATTGCTGCCTGACCCTGCTAGTTGATTGATCTCCGGAAAAAGATCCACTAGAAAAAAAAATAATTTAAAAGCAAACGGTAAACCTTGAATCTTCATTCAGTTCGGTACCGTTCGTCGTCAAGTTAGCACTGTTTTCGTATTTAGCAACTAATTAGTAGCCCAATCTGTGAAGTGAAAGTGAATCAATACTGTCCAGAAAATGATCAAATTTTGCGAAACGATACTGCTGGTGACATTTTTCTGTGAGTTTTGTGACCTCAAATGTGTATTGCCAATCAAATGAACTTAATCCAAACACCATTTCCAGCCTGGGGCAGTGCAATTGAGTTGATAACAGCGCCCAAAAGCGTGATTGCCACCGAGGGCCAACGTCAGCTGAACCTCCTGTGTGAAACGCCCGGGAGTCAACCGATCGATTTTTGCATAGTGAAAGTTCCGGGAGTGCCGGCTCCCTTTGCGAGTAGCGAACGACTGCCGGCACCGGTCGCCGGAATTCGATTTTTCGGCAGAGGCTGGAACAAGGGATCCTGTGGAGTTTCGTTAGACACTGTCAAAGCCGAACATGAGGGCACGTTTGAGTGTACGGTGTCAATCGCGGGAAAGAGCTTCGCTGCCACGATCGGGATGGTCGTTCAGGGTGAAGGTGGGATATTTTGGGATTACGTTAAATACGTACTATTCAATTTCTTTTTAAGTCAGCTGTTGCCCCAGAGCCTCCAGTAATTGAAGTTTCCAGTAACGTGGACGATAGCAACGGTGAGTTTGACTACGGTAAACCATTGACAGCACGGTGCATTGCTCGGAATGGTCGTCCAGGTGCCAAGTTGTCCTGGTATATGGATGGCAAACCGATTACCGAGGATTTGGGAGCTGCGTTCGCCGAGACGGCCGCTGGTCGCAAGACAACGGTCCATCAGTTCTATCGAAAGCCGGTCACTGTGGAAGACAACCGGAAGCGACTGGTGTGTCGCGCTGAGCATGAACGTTATTCGAATGGATTCATGGAAGCCTCGTTGGAAATCAAGTTGAGAAAGAGTATGCTTTGTTTTGAATGATTTAATGTTGAGACGCACTTTATTGAATAAGGATTTTGTTTACTAGCAAGCAAAAATGCAAATCAGATTGAGGCAGAGGAGTTGAAGGAATCTGAAGTGAAGCCATCCCTTCCACAGCTGTTGGTTTCGAGTGACATAACAACCCGCGATGGCGCTTTCAAGGTCGGATCAGACATGGTCGTCCAGTGCACAGCTCGCGATGGAAAGCCGGCAGCCAGTTTCTTGTGGTTCCTAGACGATCAACTGATTTACGAGGGCCTGTCGGCACCATTTCTGCTGAAAAATTCTCAGGGAGCGATAACCACACACCAGATTCTACGGCGGGTGATAAAAAACGGTGACAACGGCAAGACGCTAATTTGCAAAGCGCGACATCCAAGCGGGACTACTGGAACGCAGCTAGAACTGAAGACGCACAACTCATCATGACAAGATGCTGTTATTGTGTTTATAATTTATTAAGAGCCCGTCCATAGATAGGAAATAAACAGTTTTGTTTATTGTGTGAAATAGTGTTTTGATTTTTGAGAAACGATTAGATCAAGAGATCTTGGATCGTTAATTTCCAACAACAAGAAGTCATAAGCAGAAATGAAAATCTTCAGTTCTCAATGGAAGGGATTCATGGATTTTTTTAGCGCATTCACTGCTAATGTGTGTTTGGGTTGGCAATTATAAAAGATCAGCAGCTATGCTTTACTAATCAAAGTTCCACTTATGAATGTTGGAAATGCACCAAATTTATTTGAAGAATTCCGTTTTAATATTTGAGCTTTTGCCAATGCTGTTTGAATCTTGACCTTGACATCATTGCAACTCAGCACGGTGATACTGGTGACGTAATTTTGTTTCGACAATGTCTCAATCTCCTTCGGAATGTGTCAGAAACTGTTTTCTTGATATGCGCCTCGTCAGAATTTAAATTGAAACAGATTGAAACTCTCTTGCAATCATTCTTAGTAAAAATTGTCACAATTCTGAAAGAAAACCTTTAAATCGCAGTTTTGACTGTAAAAGGCTATCATACGATTTATCGGTCCAAATTTTGTACAATTTGTTCGACGATGTTTTATGACAAATATATTTCGATTAGGATGCTGTTGAGAATGTGCATAAAAGTTTAATTTTGACAAAAGAGTTGATAAGTCAATGCAGAGAAAATCATTAAATATTTACGACGCTTTTTCAATGTTTGTATGTTTATAGGCCTGCAGTGTGCTTCATATAATGGGAATGAGAATGATGTTCAACTTATTTATGATGGGCATACATGGTTTCACAAAGGAAAATAAACATTGTTTTTGTACTAACCCCAAGCAACCAAAAGTTTGAATTTTACTTGAGATGAGAACTCAGAAGTTCACATTTAGTTGAAATTTAGTTCCTTGGAACTTTTTTGCTGAATAAAAAGACACTTCACGGACAAACAGAGCTTAATTTTCCTTAAAGTGTCATTTATATATAAAGAAACTTAAAAGTTCGAGAATAGTTTTATCTTGCTATTCAACCCAACCTTCAAGTTCATATGTCGATAGTTGAGAACTTGCTGTGAACTTCAAAAAATCTCTAATACAAATTTCAATAAAAGTACTAGCCGTACTTTTAATCAGCGCAAAAGTTTACAATACATACAAGTTTACAAGTGGTTGATACTATAGGCTATATTGTTTTCAACGATAAGATAACATTTAAAATTATTGTTTTGCACCATAGAATCTATTGTTGATGACAATTTTACAATAGAAATGCAGGGTTGTTATGTTTCTTAACAAGAAAACAATCTAGTTTTATCTCGAACAGATTCAAACAAAAACCATTTATTTTATTGTCTTTTTACTGGTAAAATTTTCACTGCAATAGACTTCATTGTCTATGAATTATGCTTACAATAGTGTCGTTTTACTAGAACTATACATGAACAGTATAGTTTACAGTTCAACAACAAACTAATTTTAATTTTATGGTTTTGTATTGTAAATTTTAATTCGGGGAAACTAACGGGAAAAGGTTGCCTGTTCCGCTTATGAAGACAACCTGGCAATCAACTTCCGATATTTTTAAAGTTGCTGGAGGACAATATTGGTACAAAGGTTTTATGCAGTGTTTGATTGATTTTGTTCGGTAAGACTCAATATAAGTAATTGTACTGACTTTTTTTATTCCTTGTCGGGTATTTTCATCACTGACATGGTACTGACTTATTAACCTTATAGGGTAATCCTATTTTCACTCATACTTCGTTTGTAAGAACTATAAGTGTTGTGTCCGTACTCGCGTCGCGTTCCGTTGAGTGTAATCCTATTTTAGCTACTTATTTGAATTACATGGATATACTTCCAAACACTCAAACTGAGGAGTCGTTACATAGCGTGATTCTAAATTAATCAAAACGATGTAAGACTATATTGAACAAAAAAGTACTAATGCATCGAATCAACGCTTCGAGTAAAATCATAGCATAAACCACTCGGTTCACATGGCACAGTGGTAAGTATCCCGGTTTTAAAGAGAAGGACTCGAGTTCGAGACTAGCTAGCAAGTATTTATGAAAAAAATCATCTAACTAAGATAATATCATCATATTGAATTCAATCATCATTTCATAACACAGCACTCTAAAAATAAATTTGCGGCAGGATAAGAACAAAAACAAGAACAAAAATGTCGAATATAAATGTCTTTTGTTTTGGTTTTCTTGGGTTCGTTTGAGGTTCTTTTTAAGCTGAATAGCATTCTTTACAACCTCTTGAACGAACCATTCTTGAACTTCAAAGTTTTCTTAAGAAGTTGATAAGAATTCTGCTAGAGGCTTAAACATTGAATGCGAACTAGAAAGTACGATTAATTACTTAAAAAGTAAGCCGAATAGAATTCTCATCATAATCCTTCGATTTGCTGGTTAAGCCGAAAAACCGTCTTATCAGAACCTTTGGTTGCTTGGGATGCTATTCTTTCCTCGTGCGTGATTGAAAAATGCGACCATAAGGGCATCTCCAGGAGTGTATGGTCGTTACAAAATAGAACTGGATTTATAACAAAGGCAACTTCAGCAAGGCGTTCTAGTTGGATCATTTCGAACAGTTTTATGTTAAAATTTAAAACTGGAATACTACGTTGTTCTATTTTTGTTCAAATTTAAATCGCGTTTCATCCAAGTTATATATTTTTTTTGTAATTGTGGTAGTGTCTATGGAATCAATTCAAACGTCAAACTTTGAATCAACGTCCAGTCGTGCATCTGTTTGAATCTTGTATACACTCTACTTTCTCTATAATTTCAAGTTTCAGCAACAAGTCTGAACTCGCTGACCATTATATCCCTATTTTTTTGTTATTACCATCATTTCCCTATTTCTTTGTTTTTTAAATTTTTGTCGAGAATTTCTCCATATTAAGGAATATTTAAATGAGGTTTAGAACCGAAAATGATTTAGACGAATATTAAGAAGAATTCCCGAGAAATTCTGAGAGGAATCCCAAAGGGATTATGAGGGAAAATTCCAGAGGAATACTGGAGAAATTCCAGCGGAATTTTGAGAGGAATTCCAGAGGAATTCTGATGAGAATTTGAGAAGAATCCTGAGGAGAATACTAGAGAAATTCTAGTAAGAATTCCTGGGAAATTCTGAGAAGAATTCCAGTGGACTTTTGGAGAATTCCGCAGGACTTCTGAAGACAGTTTGAGTGGAATTTTGAGAATTTCAGTTTAATTCCAAGATTAATTCCACAGGAATTCTATGAGAATTGCAAAAGAACTCTGAGGAGAACTTCAGAGGAATTCTTAGGAAAACTGCGAATGAATTAAAGGGAGAATTCCAGAAAAAGTCCTATGAAGAATTGCAACTGAATTCTGAGGAGAATTCTAGGGGAATTCTAAAAAAAAATTCTAACGGAATTCTGAGGAAAATTCCAGACGATTTCTGAGATTTCTAGAGAAATTCGAAGGGGATAGTATTACTGAGGGAAATTCCAAAGGAGTTCTGAGACGAATTACAGTGGAATTTTGAGGAGAATTCCTAAGGAATTCTGAAAATATGCCCACAAATGTTTTGGGAATCAATTATACACACACATTCAAGTCTTTAAGTTTAGAACAACATTTGGAACTGCTGCTGAAGAGAGGGTATGTTTGTTATATATTTTCCCAAGAGAAAAAATTATAACTGACATATAAAATGAATCAAGAACTAAAACACTCCTGGAGATGCTATAAAATGCAGCAGTATTCTTGAATAGACTTCACCTAAGAAATATATTATGTTTTTATTGTGTGCAGATCTTAAAAGTAAAAGCAAAATAGTTTGATAAAGCTCAACACGTTCTGCGAATCATTGTGTTGTAGTGGTATGTAGAAGATAGTTTAGAGTCTAATATATTTCTTTAGTCCCTTTAGTCTTTCATATTTTTCTACGTTATGTTTTTCAAATGTAATGGTGATGTTTGGGTAGTGTTCTTTAGCTTTTATAAATACTGGTGGAATTCCATCAAGAACCTTTTGAGGCCGCCCAATAATTAAAATCCAAAATATCCTGCACAGAAAATCTGGAGAAAATGCTAAATTATCACGGTTGCGATCATCTGCAGAAATTTTCGTATATGTTTTTTGAAATATTTTTTCCAATAGATCAATTCACCGGCATTTTTGCCAAGATGCATTATTCAAGTTGAATTGTCAGATTTTAAAGTGGTTTTTGCGTAGGTTATGAAGTTGATTGGGCAGGACTTTATTTTAAGTTCTTTTTTTCTAATTATATTCTTCAAATCTATTACCTTAACCTGCAAAATCGCTTTGGAATTTATTCAGAACCGATTAGAATCCACTTAGAATCTTATCACAACATCATAGATAACCAGATACGTTTTCGGAAAAGTACAGATTGGTTTCTTTTGTTTTTTGTTTTGGGCAAAACGGAAGGAAAAGGAGGGGGTTCATTGGGGGTCGAAAATAAAAATTTTGGGGGGGGGGGCCCACCGGGTAACGTTTGCATTTAAAAAAATGGACTTTTTTTCGGATGGTGATAAAAAAAAGCTAAGACAGATAATTGCTTTTGATAAATTTCCCATGGAAGGTAATTATTTAAGCTTACTTGCAAACAAATTCTATGCCCTTGCGAGTGGCCTTCCGGAAGTTAACGGGAACATTCGCCATGGTGGACGAAAACATGCGTGTAGGCATGGTTTTGAGTTTTTTCTTTGTTTTATTTATCAATTTCCTCAGTTTTTGCGTCAAAATTGTTCGAGTAGATCTTACGCTTCAGGTTGGCCCAGAAATTCTCGATGGGACGCAGCTGGGGGACGTTGGGCGGGTTCACCGACTTGGGTACCACATCGATATTCAGCCGCTCCATCTCCTCCAACGATCGCTTCGAGTAGTGGGCCGACGCCAGATCCGGCCAGAACACCGCGTCTTCGCCCTTATGGTATTTCTTGATGAACGACGCAACTTCCGGCAGGCATTTTGTACTATAGTTTTCCCCGTTCACGACCAGTCCGGAGCGAAACAAGAGCGGCTTTGACATCCCCTTCTCGCTGATTGTCAGCCACAGCAGCACCTTCATGGGGAACTTGGTGTGTGAAATGAACTTCACCTTGGAGCTCACTTCCTTCCTGAGGGAAGTAAAATACGAAGTGCCTTGCCAGTCGTTACCATCCAGGGTGAGATAGGTCTCGTCGTCCATCACCACCGCCACGTCGTGATTCGCCGGGAAAATCGAGTTGACCATCTTATTCAGCCGCTGCCGCTGCGTCATTGCCTGCAGCTCCGAAACCAGTGAACGCGACTTCCGCTTCCTGACATGTATGTTCATGTTCGCCAGGTACTTTTTCACTGTTTGGCCGGTTGAACCGACCTCCCGGCCAAGCGAACGCAGCGATGTAGCCACTTTTCCCTCGGTCTTCCTCTTCAGCATCCTTTGGAGCTTCTTGTCGCTCAGGGTCGTCGGCCATTCGGAATAGGGCTTTCTTTCGATGCTCTGTTTGTTGTCTAATAGTGCCAAGATGTTGTAGATGCCAGAACGGGCATATCCGGCGTCCACAAAGTGCCGTACGATGTCCTTTTTCGACGCGGCGGGGTGCCGTTCTTTGAACGCGCACACTTCTGAACGGAGTTGCTTCACTGTTTTTGCCATCACGGTTAGAGTTCGACTGATAGAGCTGTCAAATTTAGTCTGCTGACTTATGGGTTACTATGATTGATGCTGCATGGTTAATTTTGTCAGTGCAAGTGAAGGTAAACTCATGAAAAATCGGCAACTTTTGTCCATTTGTTTAATGCAAACGTTACACACTACCAAATGGACATTTCGGTGCCCTAAATGAGACCGACATATGCGAGCGTCCCTTAGCACATTAGAACGAGTTGAAAGAGATAAGATAATAACTTCAATCAAGAACCCCCTTTCGTCGACTTGCATATGCGTCAGTTTCAGAAGACTTAATTTTACACGAAATCTTTGTTTACGTTCCCCGACTTTTTACAAGGATAAATAACGTCTCGTGTAGAATTGATAATTTTTTAATGTGTTGGGGGAATGTGCTCGCCGTTTATGAAAGTTACATTTCGCTCCAACATTATTAATGGGTTCTACGTAGCCTTCTCAGACAAGTACAAACAACAAGGAGTCGGTCAACTTGGTCAATTTAAAATCTTTAAAAGATTTCAAATCATTTCAACAGATCTTTTAAGATTGGGGCAACGATCTGGCGATTTTGAAATAAACAACAATGACATTTTCTCCAGTCTGACAAAACGTTTTAATTAATTAAAATTTATGTCTAGTGCCATGCTTTGCTCGAACTCGCATGTAAACCAGTAACTATCAATTAAGCGTAAAATGAGATCTAATAAAAACTATCAAACCAAGCGTGTTGTTATTTTGAAACACTAAAATAAAACAGCCGTTTGTGTCAAGCTGCTACAATAGATTTTAAATCACCTGATCTTGTTCTAAGGAAGTCCGACCCCTTGACAAACTATCAAACGTTACCATCGGACAGGTTGTTACAGTGATAACTTCGCACAATAGGAAAAAAAGGCCAACATTTTGCCGAAATGGTCTTTCTTTCAAGAAACGATGGTTCTTGTTAACAAAAAATACAAATTAATTAACAAAATATATTGTTTTGCACCAGCGTCAATTTTCAAAAATTGAGTCAAATTCCGTCATATTTTGTAAAATTTATGGATTTTGTTCTTTTCTTCGGCTCTGAACAATCTTATGGACTATGTACTTCAAAGTCAAACATATTTTTTATATTCACGACGAAACAAACAATTCAAAAACAGATTTAAAAACAGTAAATAAAGATAGTTAAATGTCAATGAACCGGAGGTGTTATGAATGAAAGCTGTTTTTTTATTTATCTAATATGTTAACATTTTTTTCAAAATATATCTCCCTCCTCTTGAGTGTTTACAGTTTCCGTTTAATCTCCATCGTATCCATAATTTCTCCATCGTATCGACACAGAAAAAATATATGAACACTAATAATCATGTAATTTGAAACTTCACTGAAAATATGTTGACATAATTTATGCCTATCCGCATTTTTGAATTCATCATTTTGTAAATATCTAAATGAGTTACCTGCACTGAAATTTATAACATACATAGTTAATATAGTATTCCCGTTTTAATTCACATTTGTAGTTGATAGCATATAAATATCCACCTTGAACGCTGGAAATTTACACGACCTCTGCACAACTTAACACCACCGCGCTGATTGTTCTATAGAATTAAAAAAAATACCGCCGCCATATTGTGTATGGGCAAGTTTCGTGCGCAGAGTACAAAAATGTTAAACGGGTTGCATACTTATTAAAAGAATCGTGTTTGACTGTGATCATTCAGTGATGTATTGTAGGTTTTTATTAGCTTCATCCGAATGCTTTGAAATATTTATGTCATCATGGTCCGTTCACGAAATGCCAATACTTATCGTACCGGTTGTTTCACAATCACGTCTAGAAAAATAATCATATCAAGATGTTAAAAACACACCTTCTATGGAAGGAAGGGAAGAAAGAGGTGACTTCAGGGACGTTAAAGTTAAATTTTCAGTCAACAATATAAAGTTCGCAAAAAATATATATATAGGGAAGATGTACCTATATTAATCACATCACTTTGCAATTCATCCTACTTGAAATAAAACGATATACACGTGACAGGATTAGTTAGTAATGTTTGTTGTAGTTATTTAACGCAAGCAAACATTATTAGAAAACGAAATCGATATTTCAACTGCCCAATTGTTTGATTCATCGTAGGATGAATATAAGAACAATGAGATAAATATGGGGGCTGCTTCGCTATATTCCTCTTTTTGATCCTTCATCTACTATCCAACGTAAACGGACATCCAAGAAAGCGTAGAAGCATCATCACCTTCAGAAAGGTCAATAAATAGGAAGCAATTGAAATCATTTGCCAATTCTTTTAATTTAAAAAAAACCCAACCTTAAATTTCACAGGCCTCTACAGCCCTTGCAAATTTGTTACATTTAAGTCGCCATAATTTTACAAGTTTTATTTGAACTGTGGATGTTATCTTACTCATCGTGTGATGCTGTGATGTGACCCTGTGAAACATTGAACTCCTCTTCTATCGAAATTAGAAGGGATTGCCCATGCTCTGGCAAAACTTTATTTTATGACGTAGACTAACGGGTGTTCAATAAAAAATGAGAATTTTTCAGTCATATAGTAAATTTTTTCAAAGAATTCAGTATTTTTTTTTTATTAAAAACATAGTGTTTATTTTTCAAAAAAAAAAACGTCAATGAATATTGGAGAAGGGGTCAGCCGTACGACGCAACTTAGTCGCGATGCTTTCATAAGAGCGCTGGATGGCACTGACGTCCATCTTCCGGATACAATTCCTGATCCTCGTGGTCAACTGCTTCGTATCCTTGGCCCGCCAATTAGTTTTGTACACGTTTGGGGGGGGGTACGGCAAGGTGGGGTGTCAATTGAAAATCTAAAAAATAATCGACCGCCACGAAATGTTGTGACAAATTAAACGCTTATTACTCAATAAATGCTCGATAAACTTTCAAGATATATATATCAATCGATTGGAAATTGTCGCGCGTATCAGTTCAATTATCAACAATTATCAGTTAACAATTTTAAACTATTGGAAATAATGAAAATAAAAAGTAATGTCTTATAATTTTGTTTTGCAGGCTAAACTTACTAAATGCACAGTACTTTCCTATCACAGATTTCAAATGTGAGCAAGAGAGGTCTCATATGCAGCAGTGAATGATACAAAAGGAGTACACCTTCGAAAAATTTCTCATTCGTGTTGCTGTACTGAAGCTGTGCGGAGCCTCAAGCCAGTATGGTTTGGTACCACAAAAGTTCAACTCAGTGGAAGCAGTGGTTCTACGCCCCAAAAAAAAAAAAAAATGGTTTGGTAGCTGGCGACGGCATTCACCCTGGAGGGTGTTTCATTCGGCAGTGTGGAGTGGCAGGCGCCTTTGTGGATTTGGCAACTGGTGGTGGCAAATACCACAGAAGGGGCATTGCGCTGCAGGCTGTTGCCAACAAGTCAACCGTTTGCTAGGCAGCCATTAACTATGCAGTGGTGTGCTAGGAAGTCGGTTGCCCAAGCCAGTGATATATTTGTAGCCAGCCGGTGGGTGCAACGACGATGAGTGATATGGTGCTTACGTGTGTGATCTTGTTGGTAGCCTTCTTTTGGTAAGAAGCAACGTGTAATGGCTGAAATAACCTGCTTCTTCAAAAGACCGAGAAAGATTTAATTCAAATGCGGACAATTTCAAATCCGTCCTTTTCAGGACGACCAAGTCAATTTTGAGAGAGTTTGTTTGATTGGAATTTATCTAACATTAAGTTCCAAGTTCTTAGTAATTGGCAGCCAGTGGTGGCTAAAACAAATTTAGTTTTTTCTTCGTTGCATACCTTGAGCATTGTGTACAATTTACAAATGGCCGCCTTCACGAAAAATTGAAACATCGGACTCAAATAGCTCGATCAATTTTTGATTGATTGTTGATATTTTTGATCTTTTCAACTAGAGTTTTTTTTACGACTGCCATTTTATTTACTAGTTTTTAAAATTTTACAAATAAAAGATGAGTATAGTTTGTCCTTATTTGAATATCAAGGGGTGGATCGTTCAGCACACTTTTCTCCTGTGCTATTTTATTTTAGTGTGTCTACAAATGTTGCAATTTTGCATGGGTGTTCCCATATTGTACCGAATGTGCCGATGTGTTGACAGTTTAAATTTTTATTTGTTTGCTGTACCTGGCAACCAACAACGCACATTGGCAAGGTTGCTGGTTTCTTATTTCTTGAAGCTCAATTGTCAAAAGCGTGCCTCAGTCTGCCACACATGTTGTGTGGATTGAAAAACGAAGCTCCGCAGTTGTGTAACAAATTCGTCTAGTGAGAAAAACATTGTGGCTGGTACACTGTTCTATGCGACTTACCTTTGATGAATATACATATTCATTCATCGGTGTTTTTTTCAAAGAATGTTGCGTTCCGGCAAGTATCAAGAAATAGGCTATCACGTACAACGTGTTGATTTTTGAACATGATATTCCGAATTAACACTCTCTGCACATTCCAATTAGTACAGTTATGAATAGTTATTCTGTTGTGTTTTGATTTGCGTTGGATAGAGTTTTACTTCTAAGAAGAAATAAGTGTTGAGAAACTGTTCAAGTGAGAATAGTTTTGATGCCAACCGTATGCGCAAATTTCGGAAGCGCGTTAAGATCGAATATACGGAAAATATTCCGAAACGACCATGTACCGATGCCGAGCGAGCTTATCGTGCTTATCAGGCGAAACTGAAAGCAGCCAGAGGTAATGTGCTTCCAACTACTGGTTGGGACGCTGGAAAAGGGCCTTCAACTCGAGCCAGTATCATCATTTAAACCAAACGGCCCTTTTCAGGGCCACCAAATGCTTTCTAAGAAGTGAAAAATAAGTTTCTACCATATTTACTATCTTACACACTGCCAAAATGTCATGTAAATCTTACACGTAACGTAATTATTTTAATCCAAAAAAAATATCAGAGCTTGACTTAAAACAGGACTCAATTGTATTTCAATTTTTGTAAAGTCTGAGCGTCTAATTAACAACATTAAGACCGTTCCTAAAAAAAAACGTTCATAAAAAAAACCTGACAAGAACTTCTGCTTTGCACTCAGGATTTTTCTGACTATAAATGATCCATATTTGCCAAATGATTTAAGAAAAAGGAACGTAGGTGTACAAAAAAGCAATAGAGAAACTAGTATTTACTCGTAATAACTGGATAAGTTAAAAAAAGAACATACAATATCAAATTGAAGAATTCTAACAATCATGAGATTTAATCAACTGTAAGAGAAATCAAAGTTTTCAATTCAGGTCGCAGATGGTTTCTGGACGATTTGTTTCTTGCAATAGCTATACATATAATCGCAAGATATTCGTTTGAACGCTCACGTCCAGGAATATGCTTCGGGGAATGTAAATCGTTTGTCGTGAATTGAACTCATTAACAATAAATCAAATTCAAGTCATTCAAGAGAGAGAGAAAATATCAGGGTTGTGTACGAAGCACGACAGCATTATTGACGTAAAACTATTAAGAAATCCGTCAAAATAAAAAAAAAACATAGGTGAAGGCTATGTCACCAATCAACAGATTGAAATGTTTTGTAATTTAAACTACTTTTCCGAGGTCAGAAACCTTTTGTCCATTCAGGAAAAATCAAATTTATTACCATTAAAAACTGGGGCATGAGATTGCAGTAACTATTAAGTAACTAAATATGTTTGTTTCTAATATTTCAAATACTGGTATATACTGTTGTTCAATTGTATCAACCTTCCTAAAAGCAAAATGTACAGAATCGAAAAAGAATGTATCACTGGAAATGTTGCGAATCTCACCAAATGTAAACATTGTGCTTAAAGAATATCGCCGGTGGTAATTCCGTATTAAGTTTTCCGAATCACGACTATTCTTATTGGAATCACTTATACATGCCTATAACGCTTCAAACCCAAAAGCTTTTTCATCGAACCGTACGGTGGATGCTTTGATCTCCAACGCTACATTTGAAAGCTTTCAAGAGCTTTAATTGAGTTCCAACCGATCGGTTGAGCCAGAAGAGCTGCGCTTCTCCATGATACGTTACGACATGAAACAATGCTGCATTACTCAGATATTAACATTTCATTTAATTATCCTCGAAACCATTTAAATTGTGAACCATTTAATTATCCTCGAAACCATTCAAAATTGTTGAATCGAATTAAGATATTTGATGACCCTTTTGTAAATCTGAATGCAATGCTTGAGTTTCTTCCATTGAGTAATTTCCTAAAGGCATAAAATCGACCCTATCATGTGTCGCGGCTGATACGCAACACTGCTCTGTTGCACGGTTAAGCTAAGGCGTGACTTTGCAAAGCAACAACAGCCACTTCGACTGCAGGTACTTGTCATTGTAATGAATCGGTCTAGTTACCCGTTAGTTTATCAAATGCAAAACTTATTCTAAAACAATTCAAAAGTAGTCTACTCCCATTTTTTTTTCATCGAGTAACTATTTGCGCTGAACTTGACTTCCACTGATCTCTCACACCTCCCAATCGCGGTCCAATTCAAAACGTCAGCCAACGTAGCGGGAAGCAGTGGGACTACTCCTGGAGGCTCCCATCCCGGGAAACGGGTTCGAACATTCGCAGCCAAAGTATATTTTGACGTGCACAAGTCAGCGAGAACAAAGCCTAGCATACATTCGAGACGGCCACGGGTTTTCTCTGTCATCTTCTTGCCGTCTTTTTGTTTTGGCTTCTCCGGACAACCCAGATCCAGCGCCCCGTTGCCCTTCACCCTCTACTCCCGTAGCAGCATAAAGAGGTACATATAGTGGACACAACAGGCCGAAAGAACATGCCTCGCTTCATGATCCACCACAATATGTATAATAAAGATGATGATGATGATGATGATGATGATGGCGCTGGTAGTGGTGGAGTGGAGACTGGAGTGGGTCATGTCAAAACGAATGCGTTGGGGATAGAGGAGGACCAAGGTGTGGAGGTCCAGGTGAAAAGGGTGCAGTGGTCCGGAGAGAAAAAAGTCAGTTAACCAGTCATCATCATGCTTGGCTGTTAGTGAGGCGGGAGAAATCTGAAATGAGAACTTACTAAACCAGTTTTTTTCGCTTCGCCACCACCGCGCGCTCCATTCTTCCAGCGGCCACGAACCCGGCGGTTGTTTGCGCTTCGTTGGATAAGACCCACGAGAAGCACACAAAACACAAAACTCTTTCTTTCGGCCGTTCGTTCGTTTGCTTCTTTCCATTTTGGGCTCTTTCTTTTGCAGTATTTTTTTTTCTGCGTCCAAAGATTGTGCTCCTTCACGTGAGAGGTTCATCTATCTTTGGATCGGTTTTAAGAAACTTGAACGCGTTTTTATTCAAACGTGTTCGAGCCTTCAAACGGCCGCTGCTGGGTCTGTTTGTTTACACGTTTGTATGCGTTGAAGCAGCATTGATCGGGGCTCACGGAATATACACAAAGAAAGCGATGTTCACGGGAACGGGCTCTCTGTAGTGGACATGTATTAATGAGTACCGTACAATTGCCTTTGTAGTCTCGATTCATTTATTCGCCGTTTTTTTTTTATATTATTTTACTCAATGTGCTTTGAGTTGTGCGTTCTCATACCTGTGTGGACGATGGAATTGGCTCGGCGGCAATGCTTCAGAAAACGAAGAGTGACCACTTGAAATGGGTCCCGAGTAGCAAAAGGTGCTCTTGCGTGTTAAAGAATACCTCTACACAGTTCGAGAGAAACATTTTATGCGTTATGTAATGCACATATATGGAATTGTAGATTTGGCATTAATTCATGGGATATTTAATTTAAATTTAGGCCAAGATATCATCTAGAATGCCTTTTGCATGGAAGATTGCAAAAAAAATCGTTGTTTACGCTTGCTTTGGCTTGAAATCGAACGAAAGGAAATTCTGGTAAAATTCATTATTATTTGCACTTCAAGACATTCTGAGAGAAGGGGGAGGTAACTCATCGAATCCTCTGGCTCGATTCTTAGAATTTTTTCTATGAGGTACGACACCAATTGCCTATCAATCTGCCAAATTTGGAAGACGTCTGCATTGAGTTATCTCAGACTCAGACTACAGGCATACCTCGATATAAAGCAACTTAATTTTTTGACTATTTTCATCGATTTATCTCGAACTCTACCTCATTCGAGAAAAAGAAGAAATATCATTGGATAGAGGAGATCAATTTTCAATCTACTGTTTGCAATGATTTGTACAGATGAACCCTCATTTATGAGAAACGTACGATAGAAGTCGAAAAATAAAGTTGCTTTATATCGAGGTATGCCTGTATTCCACAAGAAGTTATTTCGTGCCTTCTGAAAACTTCATGTGCGGAATACTCGGAAAGACTCTAATTTCTCCAAATCCTTAGAATAGATTGCTCTTTAGGACGTTCAACATGCTTGATGCAGATGTGAGTTACAGTAGTAAAATAGTTTGTAGAATGTAGTTGTAAAAATTAAAAGTCTTTTCCCAATGAAGAGCCACAATCACACATTGCCAGTAGCATCATTACTATTGATTTAAATCGGTACTTATGTTTAAATGTCTTTAGATGATTTCTTTGGCTTTCAGTCTTTATGAATAATGAAAATAGATGATTTTCTATTTTCCGACGTTTCGGCGTAATATATTTCGCCTTCTTCTAGGGATTATAGATTTCTGTTTTTGTCATATTATGTTCTGTTATTACATTTAAACATCTAGTAATTCTATTGAACATCACCTATTTTTACACTTTTACACTGTTCCGGTATGTCAAGCTAACTGTGCATCTCAGTAAAATATTATAAATGGAATATAGTGTGAAAACACGGACAAACAGTTTCACTGACTATTGTCTCTTCTACCAAGATGAAACATGCAAAAAACCTCCCACTAAAAAGGTTTTTTTTCTGGTGTTCTTGGGGGGGGTGTTGTATTTTTTCTTGCCTTCTGTGGTCAGGTTTTTGGTGTTACCTTTTTTTCCTTTCTTTATTTGTTGGGGACGTGGTTGTTCGTGTTAATGGGGGACCAGCAGGTGCACATTAAGAATGATTAATTGACATTTTGTTGGTTCTGTGTGCAACTTCGGAGTAGCAAACAACGGGTGGTCAATATGCTCGTGCTCATGGTAGAACAGGTATTGGCTTGCATCGGACCACAATAAACACAATAATTCATTGACAAATTATTGGGTCTGTGTGTAGCTTCGTTAATCATGACATTCCTATAAAATAAAAATAAAAAAGAAGGAGTAGCTGACAAAACAACGGGTGGTTAGTCAGAGCTAGTAGAAATATGACTAAGATGGACAAATTCGCCAAAAATTTCTTGATTTGGCAGGCCATCTGTGGCTGTAAAGTGATGAATTGGACATACATCACGACGGGTACCATGAAAGGGTAAATCTACCAAGGCGAGTGCCTCCAGAAGCACCTGCTGCCCCTAATGCGGTCTCATGACGAGACGCTATTTTAGCTGGATTTGGCATTGAGAAGGGCCGGGCCATCATGAAGGCCAAGCTTCGTAAAACACCTAAGATATTCGAGTGCGAGCTGGCTTTGAAGAAACGGTGGGTAAAAATATCAAAAGAAGTCGGCCCCACTATTGCCCAAAACGTTATGAATGGCGTCAAGGGCAAAGTGCCGGCGATCGCTCTATCGATGCGAATTAGACAACATCTGGCAAGTAACGTCAAAATCAAACAAGGCGGAAACTCTATTAAAGAGTCTTTGTAAACCGCCAATTGCGCCAAACATGCTATAATTGGTTCGCTGTGGAGGTAACCGCAGCATCGAACTATTCCTCAGGGCTCGGGGTTAAACGTTGATGTTGATTTGCTCCAGAAGATCAGGACAGTCGATGCGGCCTTGCAAGATGTCTGCGATTAACAAAACCCTGGCTGTATCTCTACGGTCTAACAGGGACTCCAGGTTAATCAGATGGCAACGGCTTTCGTAGCTTGGCAAACGATAGGGATCCGTCCATGGTAGTTTGCGTAGCGCAAATCTCAAGAACCGTCATTGAATAGCCTCTACTCTAACGACACCGTTGTTGTAATGGGGAGTCCACAAAACCGAGCAATACTCTAATATAGAACGACACAAGGCGCAGTACAACGATTTGAGGCAGTAGATGTCCGTGAAGTCTTTAGCAATCCGGAAGATGAACCCCAGAACGCAGGAGGCTTTGCCGACAGCGTACGAGATTTGCTGCTTAAAGGTGAGTTGGGTGTCCAGAATTACTCCTAGGTCCTTGACTTGACTGATGCTCTCAATTTTGGTGACCAACAAGACATACTCGAATAAAATAATCTGTTTCTTGTGCGAAAACGAGATAACCGTGCATTTGGCCGGGTTGACATCCATGCGATTCGAATTGCACCAGTCGGCAAAAGCATTCAGCTGACGTTGAAGAAAGCGACAGTCATCGAGTGAGTGCACTCGAAAATAGAGTCTCAGGTCATCTGCGTATGATAGACGAAGTCGTTCAAAAGCCCAATTTACGTCGTTGAAGTAGATCAAAAAAATCGAAGGTCCCAAGCGACTACCCTGCGGTATACCAGACGGGGCTTTGAACATGTGAGACTGAAAATCTCCTATGACTACAGCCAGATAACGGTCAGTGAGGTACGATTGAAACCATTGCAGCACGCATCCGTTGATTCCAAGCCTGTCCAGTTTGGCAATAGCTATGCGGTGTTCAATTTGGGCACGTTTCGCCATACTGTCAGTAATGTAGGAAGTACGAAACCAGGTTAGTGGCAGTGGAGCGACCAACCATGAATCCGTGCTGGTCGGTACTAATATACGGTTTGCAGTGAGCGAGCAACGGTTCCATAATTACAAGCGCAAACAGTTTAGCAAAAGCGCCAACCGAAGTTATGCCACGATAATTGCCAGCGTCCCGTGTGCTACCCTTTTTGTGTACTAGAAACATGTGCGCAAATTTAGAACAGCAGGAAAAAATACCAATAGCCGCAGATAGTCGAAAAACGTGAAGCAGCGAGGGCAACAAACTATCCAGGTGTAGTTTGAGAAAGGACGAAGGAATTTCATCCGGCCCGGGATTGTGAGACAATTTAACCCTTATGTGTTCGACAAATAAAAACAACTTTAAGTGATCGACAGGGTACCCGGTTACCCACTAAATTCAAATGATTATAACTCTGGTTATTATTGACCGATTTTAATTATTTTGGCACCGTAAGATTCAAAAATTCATTCGCTTCAGGGATATTATTAGAAATGACCATATAAATTCATTTGGTTCCCGTAAATCTGGATTTCCGGGGCTGAGGTCCGGTACGGAGATACTATTTGGAAGCATCTATTAAGTTTCCGGACATGTATGTCAAAATCTTTGGAATAATTCATAGAAACAATTTCTTTTCTATGTGAGCAATATGCCAACTTGTTCCTGCAACGGCCATTCTGGAACAGGTTCCTGTGGGGCCTAGAGTTGCCATGAACATAATTAGAAGAAAACCCTGGCAATAGGGGTATCAAAATTCATGAAATTTCTCCAGTAGGATATTTCTCAACGCCTAATTTCTTATTTAGTGTATAAACGCACCGGTCCAGTACTATCGCCAATATTATTAAGTCTTCTATCAAGTCCAAACACGATAGGTGGTTAATAGCAAAGTCTGTGTTTGTAGCAGTCATGAAAAGTCAATTTTTACAATTATAAGAAATTGAAAATGTTCACCTTTTGAATATTTTCAACGCTTTAATTATAAATACTAAAGGTATTTTTGAATAATGCAAGCAATTGCTAGAAATATATCAAATCGATTGACCCAAAACAAGAAAAAACCTAACGAATAATGGATGAGCTATTAATGTTCGCAGTTGAGATATTATTCGTCAGTTTATAGTTATACACTTCAGTGAGAGTTTTGATTTCCTTAACATTTGAGTCTCCATGGTTGCACTGGTTAAACTGAATGCATTATTTCCAAAATCTTCGAAAGACCTTAGGTTGGCTGAATTAATATGCCTTGTGTGCTAGATGTACAGGATGTTTTAGGGACATATTATTTCCTATGTCCCCAGCTTTATGTATTTTTTACATAATTACGCATAGGTATTAGTTAAGTATTATATGGAAATGTATTATATGAATATCCGAATGTTTATTTTTCAAATGGCGTATGAAATTCAAAACGTAAGCAATAAAATTTATATTGTAGGAGTTACAATGTTTATAATATTGATTGACCGATAGATCATGTGTACAAATTATTTAAGTGTTTAAAAAAAGTTTAATTTTATTTGTTCATTAAAAACCATAGTGCGAATATAGCTAAAAATGAAATGCCAGAGGAAGTTAAACAAATAAACTTCACGTAGATTGTTCATAACGAGAACCGTAAACTGAGACAAAGTTGCATCTAAAATAGACCCAATATTTTGCTTATAGACTGACATTACTTCCAAATTCTTCAAATTGTTTCGTCTTCAAAAAGTCCTTTTTTTATCATTTGGTGGTTCAGAACAACGAACGTCTTACAAAGCTTATGTTAGCAAATGTAAAGCTAGTTGAATATTGTATCCAGCTCAACTACTTTATGAGTTACAATGTCCCAAGTAACACCAGAAACATCTTTTTTGACAAGAATATAAGAAGTTTGTTGTAAAAAAGTCGTGAGGATGAAATACCAAACATGTCTGGTCTTCAAAAAGTTTTGAGGATGTTTTTCCACACATATTCGGTTCAAACGTGGTACCAGAACAGCGAACATATTTTTGTTCTATGTTTGTTCGATCAACTTAAATTTTACTACTTGAAAACATCGGTGACTGTTTGTCATCTTACCACTACGAACTATCCTTACTCACTTTTGAGTATCCATACTTTTGACTGATTTGAGTAAAACGTACTTAATTTTGGATTGTTTGGAAATAGCGTGTATGCTAGATGTTTGTAAATATGATAATAGGTTGCATTCAAGATGAATTTTAAACATGTTTTTAACATCCTCATGCAGTAGTGAAATTATTCAGAATAGATTGTGAATCCAATACAGTGACGGCTGAAAATATGTTTATTTGAAATACTGGAATAAAAAAAAACACTACCAAAATGTAAGATTGTGATGCCACTCACTGATTCAAATAGAAGCCAAATTGGGCATAGGGGTTGGTTCAAATGTAACATAAAGCAACAGTTTGGGAGATTGTTTAGTATTTTTTTTTATAAATTGTTACGCTTAATTTGTTTGGGAGTCTTTGAGGATGTAGCTACGCTCAACATAATAGAAAAATTGTATTTGTATTTTCATTCATACTGACATTACTCAGTTCAATTTCACATAAAAAACGCAGAAAAGAAAAAAAGAACATTTGAAAATCAAATGTGTTGCTAATGTTTTTACCCATACTGTAGACTTGTACTGTAGGACTGTAGAATTGGAAAATCGCCATGTTGATTTTTGTGAATTCCATAAAGAAATCTCACTAAAATTCAATAATTTATTCGGGTTTTTTAATCCAATCGATGGCGCATGAAATTAGGGAAGGTAAAACGGAAAGTTGCACTGCTAACCTTGAGCCGCATATGCAATTTTGATACATCTTCCATGCGTAAAGCACTTTTAATTTTCTATTTGAAAAAGTTATAAACAATCATCTTCAACGGGTCAAATAAGATTAGCTGCGATATAGTTTCGCCATTAAAAAATCTTGTTTATACTTTTTTTTTCTTTGTTCATACCGTGCTTGCTTTGACAAAACATATCATTATGTTATAAGTATGCTGTTGGAAGCATCCATAGAACATAATATTTGTCTTATGGATGTTCTAAAAAACATCTGGTATGACCTAAAAGATGTTCAAAAGTGCCACATTTATTGCGCTTTTTCGGTTATATGCGTGTATGAGATTAAGTTATTTACGTTAGAAAAAAACATGAGCTTGGTCTAAAACGTGTATTATTAACATGAATATGACAAGTGGTGTTACTTGGGGTATTAGTCCGTTGAATATAAATCTGAGTCAAGGGACTTGTGCCTTATGTTGCCTACACACTTAGAAAATAATACTGAACCCGGTTGAATGTCAACCAAGTTTACATCTGCTGAACACTCGGTTGTCTGTTTGGTTCAAAATGGAACTACTGAGTTCTCGTTGAATTTTTACTTCCATACAATTTGTCAAATTTACCGAAAAACTCGGTTGACAAAAACAAATCCAATCAGCAACAATTGAACATCGGTTAACTCAAATATTACCGAACGCTCAAACAAACCGACTTTTTTGTTGCAATTGCGGAATTCGGCGAGGAGGGTGCTACTCCCACGATGAGCGTTAGATAAAGCTTCCGTGACATGACAATTTCCACGATGATGACGATTTTCTTTGAGCTGAAAGCATTTCTTGCGATCTGCACGATCAATCGCGTTGAGAGCTGCTCGATGACGATGCGATCAGAATAAAAATTATCGCTGACAGAATGAAACTGCTCGAAAAATGTGACAACGAGATCTGCCAGAAATAAAATGATATTTCTCGCTTCCATATATTCAATCAGTAAAATTTTCTTCTGAAATCGCATGAAAAACGGAGTTTTCACTCAACATAAAGACACAGACTGCCCAGGAAATTCTCTCTAGCACGATCATGGAAGATTCGGTGATAACTAATTAGATATATTTTCCAAATCTTACATACTGTTTGCAGTGAGATTTACTCTCTAATTTCTGGAAGAAAGTTGAAGGTTTTCTCAAGTGCACCATACTAGCCCACCTTAAAAAAAACATAGTCGAGAGAACAGGCTCCATAAACCCGGCCCTGGAAGACCTCACCGAAGGAGCCATATGATTGGAATAGCAGACCAAGAACTGTTAACGGAGAATTTAAACTAGAACCGTATCAACAACTGGCCAATGTTGGTGCGGAACAACAAGGCCTTGGACAATCATCAAGCCTGATTAATTTGTTGCAGGATGTACACGATCGTTCGAAAACTGTGCAAAATTGTCACAAAATGCGTTACTGGTGCAAAGAGACTGGTGTATTTTTATAATAATGTATCCAGGCGTGATGATTGTTCAAGGCCTTGGTCCGGAATTCTATAGTTTCCAAAGACTGTTATTTTTATTTGAGAACTATCTGACCCGGCAAACGTTGTATTGCCTCAAATGATATTTTTTACTATTTTTTGTTTCAGATGAACTCTATTATTAATAATTGATAACGTTAGGTGTCTTTTGAATTCTAATTATTACAGTGGTTTTGTTTATCTTATTTCCATTTGTCAGGTACGATTTCTGTGATGTATTTGTTAACATAAAATAAAGACATGGTTTCAAGATTAGGATTAATTTATATTTTCAGTACAATAATACTCCCGATCAAAAGTTGCTTTAACGCACCTGCCCGATGATAAATTTGACCTTGAATCTATAATTTTGTATGGAAATGAAAAGATTTAATAAATGGTTGGTCATGTCGATTTCTTGTACTTTTAATTAAACTGTTGTACAAATGTATTACGATATTTGAAGCATTAAACAAAAAATTTCATAAAAATCGGTTAACTGAAGACTTGCAATCGGTTTTATGTTTTAGGTAAAGATTTTGTGTCCTCAACAATACATTTTGAATTGATTTTTCAACAAATTTACTACAAATTTAAACGTAATCTTTGCTACTACTGGTTGAAAATATGCTCAAAAATGCAGTCTCATTTGCATTGGTTCCATAAACCTTGGCAGGGCTTTGGCAGTATAAGGTTAAACGAATTGAAGCAATAGAGAGCTGTTAATGTAAACCGATGAAATTAATCAATTAATTACCTTGAACGTGGGCATGAAGGTATCCCTTACAATATTTGTCGCCCCAAACGATGTCATTTGGAAGCAATTGTTGTATTTTTGAATGTTCAACAGGAATTGTTTCGATACATTATCTGTTCCAGACACCAGTGTGTGCAAGGACTCTGGTGGTGGATTCAGTGCTGGTAATTTGACCTTACCACTTGCACAACACAATCCGTTTGATTCCTTCGGAAATTTTAACGCCTTGCAGTATGGACAGACAACAATCATCGATCCAATGGCCACCGATGAGTCGGCAGCATAATCTTTTGCTGAATCGTAGCGGAATGCCAAGCGATCAAAAGCATTGGCCGATCGCCTGCTCTCTGGACTGTTCAAATTTTGTTGCTCTATTGCGTCGGTTGAACGATGTTCTTCTATTCTCAATCGTTCTACCTCATTTTGCGATACGTGGGTTATTGATGTGCTTCCTTGTGTTGGGCCATTTTGATTCTCTCGTTGTTGGTTGGCTCGAATTTGCCTTTGTAAATTCGCATTACGGGTACGACAACCGATGTTAGGCGTTTCACTTTGGCATGGCTCGTTCTTAATTCGAATAATAGAAACTAACATTGAAGCACAGTTGATAAATGAATTTTAAAAAAAGGTATATTTTACTATATACTAACCGATTTTATCGATTCCGATCAATTCAATCACAACCTAGATAAAACGCGGACAACTGAAAAATACATCACTTTATTGATTGTGTTTAATGTTAATTCTATAATTTAAACTTATCATTTCATGCAATTCTGTGTCAATCTGTCCACAAAATCGTCACCTGAATTCAACGAAAACAGTTGAAAATAACTTCATTTGCTAATTGATCTTCAGCCACCATATGTCAAATACTGTAGCACCGCACTCTAGATCCATTTCGGTGAGATCATGTTAGATTTCTTCACAACTCACCAGCAATTTGTGATTTTCACAGTTTTGTAACTGTTACGGTGAATTTTTCCGACTTTTGCTATGCATAAACACAGCGGTGTCCAAGACGAATCCAACAAAGCAAAAATCTTGCCAAACGGTTTTTCCGCTCGCGAGTTAAATCGTGACAAAGGAAACCCCAACTCATTTTTATTTATATAAAACGCGACGGACAGCAGCCGCTAGCACCGAAACAAATATAAACAAGACTACTTATTTGTTTTACTACTACTGATTTTGTTTCGGAAAACTTGATTGCTTGGATTCACTTGCTCGAAATAATCAGTTTTGTTAGGCTCCTACTACTACTGATTTTGTTTCGGAAAACTTGATTGCTTGGATTCACTTGCTCGAAATAACCATAACAAATGTCGACACTGTTGCCAGAAAAGAAAAGGGTAGCTCGAATATAAATGTCATGACTACCAGACATCAATAGCACTGCTCACGATTCGAGTAAGAATCGGTGACGATTAAACGCGATTACGCGATGAATTTCGTGATTCATAATACTGTTGCGATTAATGGCGATAGTGGGAGCGATGGTTTTTTGTGTGATTTTGATAAGGATTTGCAGCGATCCAATGTGCAATCGCAAAGTGGCGTACAAGGGCAATTCACTGCAATTGATTATTGAATCGAAAATACGTGAACGAAAACAAAAAAATACACCAAAATTCGTTAATATTCGATACAGAAGAAAAATGCAATTAAAGTTTAAAAATAGGAAAAAATACAGATATTCAATCTAATACTGAAACGTGCACAAGAATTCTTAATTGCGCTCAAAGTTTGAGAACACTGTAAAAATACATCATGCGAACGGAATGTGTAATTTTGTATCAATTCCAAGCTTAATTCGAAATCATACATTTTATTATAAAGAGTGGTGTAGTTTTTGAAATCAATTAATCATTTCAAAAGGCACCTTAAGAATTTAAAACATAATTTGATTGAAAACAGCTTGTTGTACGATGAAGGAAAATGTATGCACTATAGAAAAAGGACGTAACCGGGAAAGTAAAATTTATATTTGACGAGAATGTTGATCGAAAAGCTCTTAAATTTTTTTACATCGTACATCAAGCTATTTGTAATTAAATTTTGTTTGAAATTTCTATACATGCCTGCTGGGAGATGTGAAGAACTAAACCCATCTAAATGTCTTCTACTTTCTATTCAATTATTATTCTAAATAATTCTTTTGTCGTTTATCATTGCGAGAGTCATTGTGGCTAGCAATGTGACATGCCAAATAAAATAAACAAAAGAATACGAGTTTGATTCGAGGTATAAAGGGTGTATTCGATAAAAATGGCACACACATATATACTCATCAAAATTAAACTGATTATCGGATTTTCTTGAAATTGTCAGGGAATGAAGAACTACTAATGAGTTTTGATTTACAACATTTGTTTTATTCAATTTCGTCTCCCATCCCGAATGCCCGCACCTTCCTTTTCACTCCACCCATCAAATTTTGTACAACCGATTTTCCCAGTGTTTTTGTTGTTTTTCCCAAATTTTCTTCAATTCTAGCTCTGTTTTTATAGTTTTGGGATGTTTGCGAAGATCCGTTTTCATAATTGCCCAGAATTTTTCAATCGGACGAAGTTCCGGTGAATTTGGTGGGATCATATCCTTTGGCACAAAATTGACTCCGTTGGCTCGGTACCACTCCAATACGTTTCGAGCGTAGTGGCAGGATGCTAGATCAGGCCAAAACAGAGTTGATCCTTTGTGCTTCTTAATGAATGGCAAGAGACGCTTCTTAAGGCACTCTTCCGTGTAAATCGCACCGTTTATTGTTCCGGAAGTGATGAAGGGAGCACTTATTTCACCACATCCGCAAATCGCCTGCCAGATTAGAAACGATAGATTTCGATAGTTTCTTCTTTCGAACATCCTCCGGAACATCGAACTTCGACTTGACAACGAAATATTGTTGCCCAGGAAGTTGACGGAAGTCGGCCTTGACGTATGTTTCGTCATCCATCACGATGCAACCGGATTTGGTGAGCAGCTTCGTGTAAAGTTTCCGGGCGCGGGTTTTCGCAGTGATGTTTTGTTTTTCATTCCGGTTTGGGGCTTTTTGCACTTTGTAAACATGTAACCCAGCACGCTTCATGGTTTTCTGCACAAAACCGACTGACACCTTAGACTTTTTAGCGACATCTCGAATTGACATGTTTGGACGGTTCTTGAATTGTTGTACGACTTTCCTGGCCATTTTACTGTCGATTGGACCACTTTTACGACCACTCCCTTCCTTTCTTTGGACACTCAGACGCTCCTTGAAGGTTCTTATTACACGAGACACAGTTGTATTTGCAATTCCAAGCCTTTTAGCAATCCACCGGTGGGACGCCCCTGGATTTTGATTGTGAGTGCACAAAATTTTCTCACGGACAATTTCTTGTTTCGACGACATGACCGGAACTACTGAACGTATAACTATGAAACTTGGCAGATGTAAATAATACACTATAGATAAAATCTGCTCAAATTTCTAGGTTTTTTACTCATACGATTCAAAAGTTACAGAAGATTTTCTGTGTGCCATTTCTATCGAATACACACTTTATTATTCGGTTCGTATTGCTCGATAGCCTCATCGAAGAAAAAAGTTGGAAAAGGGATAGCGCATCTGCTAGTCTAACTTGCCTCGGGAATTTGATAAGTTTATGTTTTGTCCAATACTGGAAAAATCTGCCGAGAATTCTGCATTCCGACTAGCGAAGGAGTTTCCGTTTGAGAGAAGCAGCTAAAAGTATAGCCAGGCGCCCACTGATTAGGCGGAGGTTTGACATCTACTAGTATCACACCACAACACTTTGACTCGATTTTTTTACATGCTATGTGATGCCACAACTCCACCATATTAGTAGGCGCCCTAACTAAAAGTTTTGTAACATGTTAACTACCATGGTGGGATGGCCAGATCGAATTTTTAATCGAAAATTTCAATCATCAATCGAATTTTTTTCGGTGCACCAACTTTTTGGTTTGCAAAAGTAAACACTGAAACAATAAAAATTACAGAATACACTTATAATTAATATCAATACAGAAATACAATAAAATACACATCATTCTTCTACTGCACGAAAAATTACATGCATTCGAAATAAATGCACAACAATACATTAATACGCAAAATACATTTTAATTCGCAAAAAATACGTAAATACTATTATCAATACGTTGACCTGAATCGAAAATACATCAGTGAATCGCCCCTCGGTGTCGGGATTCGGTTCTTTTTAGCTGTGCTGGAATTTTGAAAAAGCTTCGGGTCCAGCTTCGAATTTCATAGTAATAATACCAGTTTTGTCAGTTACATTGTTTATTGATGCAAAAAATCCTCATACATTTTCCTGCAAGCCAGAAACATAACCTGCAACGTGTTCGTGGCAGTAAAAAATGACTATAGCGCAGGATGCCAGCAAATATAATTACAAAATTAGCATCAAATACTTACAGAAGATTTGAAATAAATGTGCTTCCTTCTGTTGTAGTCTCTCTGTATTTTTTTCACTTTCATGCAACAAAAAACACAGTACGGAGAATTTTCGCAAAAAGACATTTGGCGCGTACACGCGAGATAAAATGGCTGATGGTTTTTTCAGGCCTTATCGAGTCAGCTAAAATAACCGAGTTTTTTGGCAGACATAGCCGTCGCGGATTTGACTCGAAGAGAAGTGTTTGACGTTTAAGAATATTCAGCAAATGCTCGGTTCAGTTTACCGAGTTTTCTCGGTTTTCATGTACCGAACTCTTGAATATCCCTGGTTTACCGTACTGTTCGGTTCATCTGTCATTTTTATCTGTCAAATATCTCATATAGTAATCGAAATTCGAGTTTTACTAAAAAAATACCCCTGAAAACAGTATATAAAAAGGATTTATTCGGTTTTTTGTTGGTAACCGATGTGGTTCGGTAGAAAATTGAACCGAGTTCGGTGTTATTTTCTAAGTGTGTATGTATCCAACTCCAATAAAAACTGATAACCGGAGAAATTTTCCGTTAATAACAAACTCATGTACGATTTTTTTTTCGGAATCGGAACCATTTTCATTCCTTTCGATTTCCCACTCAAGCTTTGCCAACCGTTAATGTGTCATCTCTTTCAACTCGGGACCAACTGCGAATGAGACCTCGCTATCGTCGTCGTTACTTGCTAACCGGCCACTTCGTCGTCGTAGTAGCCGTTGAAATTGGTCGCCGCAATATTGTGTCGCGTCCATAACGCAACTATCGGTCAACGCGTCAAGCATGAACTGAACTTTTTTACACCGAGCGCGCGACATGCCGAGTGGTCGGCGGTCTCTCATTCCACCGATGCTTTTGAATTTATTCACATACAAACTAACATGATGGGCCTCGAGCAGTGTGAGTTACCTAGTGCCTCCGATCCGGACCGTTAGTCATCGAGCGTGGTGTTGGAGTCGGGGCACCGATATGACGAAAGCAGGTGGGCGCGCCGTTTGTGTATTAGTCCCGAGCTCCACCATCCGTCGATATGTAAGTGCAGATTGGGGGGGTGCTGCTGCAGACGTTACAAAAATTAACGTTTTTCTTTCTTTTTGGTGTGCTGCGGGCTTGAGGTGAGGAAAAGCGACCGTGGTGAGAGCTGCAGTAATACTGTTTGTATATCCACCGCAAATAGGTGTGTAGTTCTACCTGAGTTGGGCTGATTTTATTGTGCGACCAAACGGCGACCTGTACGCGAGCGACTAGCCAAGGCGGGTTTGTTTGTTGTGTCCTTATCGATTTTGGCCAGGTATCCTTGTTGTGGAAGTAAATCAGGTCCTTGAGCGCGCCTGGTAATGAAATTTGAATCTAATTAGTCTACTTCTTCCGGTCAGCGTGTTCGGGTAGGATTTGGACAATTGAAGCTTTGTGCGACGTTTGGAGGAAATTCGAGGTGCGACTCAAATTTGGCTGAGTTACGTGTTGCACTTATACCGAGTTGTGTTGCGCCGCTATTATAGTGTGGTGTTGCGGCGACTTGAAACGGTGAGCGAGCTGGAGTAACCTGCTCTGTGCTGATTCATTCCGTTGCGCGGTGTACTCACGGTTTGTTGTGGTGTGAATGAGCTGCAACAGTGTGCGACGGCGAGCTTCCAGAAAGGGTCTCGCGTGAGCTGTGCGCTTAGCTTGGTACGGCTAGTTGACTTAAGTACGCGGTCCGCGCTAGTACACGTTGGAGAGCGCGAGAAGAAAAAGTGGCGACCTACTGAACAAAAAAGAAGATATCTGCAACTAAGAAAACGGCGACGCGGTTCTGTTCCATGAAGTTAAAGTAAAACACTTGAAATCGAATCAACAAGTGTGTCCAGAGATTTACACCCTCGTGCAGGAGAACACCGTTTCGCATTTAATCACTGCATTTACTCTGAAAACAAGATATTAAGGGAAACAACAACGTGCCGTGTGGAAGCATTTGGCATCGTAATCAGATCCGCGTTGAAATTTCGGTCCACTGGACCGCCTCAAGGCAAATATTTACTCAACAGAAGAAAGTGTAATACCACCACGGCTGGAAAAAAAAGGTCGTGAAAGTGAGTGAGTGAAAATTCGTGAATCGGGCAGTGAAGTGTCGGCAGGAGCACAAGCGAAAGGAAGATTTTAAACCGTTTTTTCTTCGTTTCTGTTACACGTCTCCCAGAAGACGGCAACGACGACGACGACGCATCACGACGAGAAAAGTGCGAGGAGCAAGCGAGCGAACGAGTGATCCAAGCGCGTTTTTTTCCACAGTGTACCCAGTTCTCTTCTTCGAAACTTAACCCGAAATAAGAAAGGCGAAAAAAAAAATCGAACAAAATGGTAGACAAGCAGCAATTTTTCCTGCCATGTTTTGTGGTGTGCGCTATTTTCTCAGGTAATTATCATTAATTTCTTCGTGATTTAAATATTTATGGTGTTTTTTCCAACAAGCGGGCAATATCGGTCGTCATGAAGGATGGACAACGACCGGGAGATTTGCATTTAAAAAGCGAGAGTTGGATGCTGTTGTGGGAGTCATATTTCCGTTTGGGGTGTTTTATGATCAATTCAAAATTTTGGCAAAATGGGTGCTATTTTTATGATTTTAACGACAGCGTGAATGTAGGGGGTGAAAGCATACCTCCGGGTGGTTCAATAAAAAAAGTATTTCTTTCGTGGTCGTTGTGGGAATTTTGTTTACGGTTCCGCCAGGCACGTTGGTTGATAAGATAATTTTGGCGGGTTGTTTGATTCTATTTTGTTTGGTGAATTTAAGCGTTCTGCAAAGAGCTGCACAGTAATTGTTGTTTTTTTAGGTACCTGTAATGAAACGGAGAGTAAAAAAAAAAACGATTAGACTCAACTACCGTGTGACTCAGAGGCACGAATGTGTATGGAAGTTATTGAAGCTTGTTGATATGGGTTTACTCTACAGACTGCAATAATATTAACGATAGCAATTGAAACGAGTTAACATTAGGCTCATAATTTAACGGCCTTTTTCGCTGACCTGGGCCTAAATTTCCTAAACCTCCCTATCAAAATAATTAATTCAAAACCCCATTGAACCTAAACCTAAAATCATAGACCAAGCTCCAAGAACTTCACTTCTTGGCGTCAATCATGTTTGTAGACCTTTCCTTAATTTTGACTGAATGTAATATGTCTTTAAACCCTAGTAACAATCCTGCTGCCTTTAGCTTTCGTTCTAATTTATAAAGGCTTCATTACTGCAATCCACATGCTGTTTTGTTTTAAAGCGGCTTTCAATGATGCGAAAAAATTAAGCAAATAGTGATTTGCCAGCTAAGTTCCATGAAAAAACAACATTAGTCAGTTGACAATGACCGCGTGCACCGTTCCACTGCCAGCAGAGCCACTTGGAGCCGTTGGATCATTGGAATTCAAAGTTATCGGAGAAGCTGTTCTTTCGGAAAAGTCGGTTACGGATTATGATGATTTTATCATTCATCAATTTCGTTACAAGTCCAGATGATGATCCAGATAGAATAATCGTGAGGCATGTTTCGCATCGTTCAATTGTCTGCCATTTTCTTCCTGTGGACTAAGTTTCGATGTAGCTTGAACTGTCAAAACTCTTTTCTGGCAGTAGCTTGGTTACCATATAAGCTGTTTGACAGCTAAACGGTCTTGCATGCAGCAAAATAGCTTTGCAAAGAATTTCGAAGGTGCACATAGTTTTTCAGCTCTTTTCAAGCACATTACACAATCAATTTTATTTGGCACTTGAAATTTGAGACTAGTTATAAGTTATGATAAACAATATAACTGAGATAAATATTTTACGTTGTAAATACTGATGGGTAAAGGTTTTCTCCACTCAGAATTTTTTGTCGAAATGAATTTGTTGAGACTAAAGAAAATTTATGAATACGATTATAATATGAATAACACTGTTTTGAGTGGCTTTGGCAAGCGTCTAGAGGAAGTGGCACGAAACAGGTTTTTATAAATGTCAAATTGCATTTATTGTTGCTTACATTTGGTGTTCAAACGGTTTTTAATTCGGTCGTTATAAAATCTTTTTATTTTAATCCAATCTAGAACTGCCTCTAAAATATACCCTCCAGAACCTCTGCCAGGGTGGGCCAACTAGCCAAATTTTATTTTTTATGAGGTTTTGGGGGAAGGAATCAAGACAAATACGCCTTGACCAGAGTTTTATGGATGTCGTTTTATAACACCCTTACAGGAATTCATAAAACTTAAAATGTTAGTTGGGAAATTCATATGTATTTTTACTTAGCTATCAATACGTGTGGAATTTTGTTTTGGACATTGATAAGTCAATACTATCGCAGTGTTAATTATAAATATTCGTCATTTGATTGATGGGCTTAAATTCAGCATAGTTCGTGCGGTAATATTTTTTTTAAATCTTGGTGAGTGTGAGCTTTTTGGTGGAATACCTGTCACTAGAAAATGAGTAGAAAGATTAGTTACTTCCATTTAATTCCAACTACCTTCATTGCTTGTCTGACAGATACGCGTATTTCGTCTACAATGTGCAGACTTCTTCAGTGTCTTGTACTAATCAGTCGAGTATTAGTACACGGCACTGAAGAAGTCTGCACGTTGTAGACGAAATACGCGAATCTGCCAATATAAGCAATAAAGTTAGTTGGAATTAAATGGATATTACTAATCTTTCTTCTCATTTTCTAGTCACAGGTATTCCACCAAAAAGCTCACACTCACAGGATTTTTAAAAATTATTACCGCACAAACTATGCTAAATTTAAGCCCGTCAATCAAATGACGAATATTTAGCAAATACCTGTCGATGTCACAAATGCCGTGTTGGTATGAAAAATTTAAGTTTTGTTTCGAGCTCCATTGAATCAATTCTTCGAGAGACGATGTTCTTTATAAATAATATTGCCAATTCACGACATTCTTTCGTTGTCTGAAGTCTGAATGTTGATAAGCATCCCGAGCAGGAGACAACAACATATGGATACCTAATCTTGATCTTGATAACTGGCCTTGGTATTTAAGAGCTCAGATTAAGAGGTAAAATACCTGAGGATAATACCAGAAAATTGTTCCCATAATGTTATGCGAATATCAAATTGAGGTAAGACAATACCAAAATAATACCTCTCAGGTATTCCTAGGAATCCGAAATAACAAGTTTTGTTATTCGAGAGATATTTTACTTGCAATTGCAATGAGTATGTTTCGTTTCTACTAAAGGTAATTGAGTTGCATTTTTTATATTGAATTATTCTAGACATGTTTTACATCATGTGTGAAAAATTAGTTCCTTCATTAAAACAAAATTTCTGCGTGATATAAAGCCTTGAGTTGCTTGAGTAGGAAACATAATAAAAGGCACTCCTCAAGTGATATCAATAGGCGTTGATTTCCCATCTTTAAGTTTAGCTATTGCTTTTGCAAAATTGCTCTTGAAGGAGCTATGAGACGAGCGGCGATCAACAAGCGGAATAACACTACTTGTCCGTTGAGTAGTTTTTGCTGTGCAATTTTTTTACGATCTTCAGGAAGTCTGTCCAACTCTCTGGCTTCGCTGACAACGTTGATATCGTAGCAGGCAACTTTGAGACGATGGTAGAAACGTACATAATGGCTGGCAGTCGTGCTTATTTCGGACTCCGAAAGACGCTAAGATCGAACGGGATGGCCTCTGCTGTAACCCCCGAGCTTACGTATGGCGCAAACTGACTCTAGTTGAACCAGAGTGAGAGTTCAAAATACAACAAATCAGTCAACTGGATTAGAGAGTGCCAGGAAAAATGCGCAAAATCTGGCCAATACTATTTTTACAGAAAAACGAGTTTTCTTTTGAACCTTTCAAGTCACCAGGTAGGGATGGAATCTTTCCAGTACTACTTCAGAAAGGTAAGGAAACTTTGACACCTATTCTCAAAGACTTGTTAAGTGCAAGTTTAACATTGAGTTATATTCCGAAAACCTGGCGTCGAGGGAAGGTTTTATTTATTCCAAAGACTAATAAGAAGGATAAAATGTCAGCAAACTCCTTTAGAAAAATAATCGATGAGCACATAAAATCATCGTATTTGACAACAGTTCCTTTCAATAAGTATCAGTTCGCTCATCAAACTGGTAAATCAACGGTAACAGCTCTCCACACGCTTGTTACAAAACTAGAAAAATCTTTTGTTTCAAAAGAAATTTCACCAGCGGCGTTTATTGACATTGAACGAGCATTTGATAATGTATCCTTTAACTCAATAAAAAACGCAATGATAAACCGTGGGTTCGATGAAAGCATTACTAATTGGATGTTATAGTCGTAATAGTGCGAGGAAAATATTACCATATCATTTCAGAAAAAATGCAAGATGCTTTAAATTATGTTTCATCGTGGTGTGCCAAAGAAGGGTTGAATATAAACCCTTTGAAAACTACTATTGTACCGTAAGAGAAAATTTTCTATCAAAGAAATAAAACTGAAAGGAGCACCTTCAAATGATTCACATACAGTCAAGTATCTGGGCGTAACAGCAAACTAAATTTGAATCCACATCTAGAGCAAGTCTAGTCAGTAAGGCAACAAATGCTCTTTGGATAGGTAAAAAAAACATTTGGTAGGAAATAGGGACTAAAACCACGAATGATCCACTGGATTTATTTAACGATTGTAAGACCCCGAATAACCTATGATGCGTTGGTTTGGTGGCCAAAAACCAAAGGTTTGCAAGACTCTGTCACCCATCTCACAACCGGGCGGACTGTGGCGGGTGGACAAAGGCCTGTCCGAACCACCAGCTGAGAGCTCGTGTCGAAAACTGAAATCATTTCGGTTCATCTCGCGTGCTATATACTAGCGTTGAGCGCATAGCCCTGAATGAAGAGAAGCACGAAAATACAGAACGGAGCATAATTCTAAAGAAGGGACGGGCATCAGTTATAGAATCAGACACCGGCAACAAAGCAAAATAATTTTGCAGCTGATGGGTGGAGCTATTTCTGTATTCATTATGGAATAAACTAAATGACATAAAAAAAAGACAGTTTGAACCACTTGTTACCCGTTTTTGAGGACCCGGATAGGGAAAACCATATTTTCAATCTGTTCATACGGAGATTTGTATGGGGGCAAAAGTAGGTCATTTTAAAGTAAAAAATTTAACAACTTACACTAATAGCACTTAATTGTAAATTCAATGCAAACATTTTGTAAGTTTTTCTGATCAAATGGTGTATGAATGAAGTCATTGTGTTCAGTTGAACGAGAGTTATTAGCGTTCAAAAACCTTTCACTTTAGCGTAACGCTCTCATTTTTCAAAATTTTGAAATGACAGCTGGTATAGAAAAGAGAAACGTAGTCCTACGTTAAAAAACATACATATACAGATTTAAAAAAATTTAGAAAAAGGTAAAAAAAAATGAAGAATGAAGAAAAAAAAAGGGTTAAAAGGTGGTGGGGGGAAGGATGGGAAGGTGGGTGGTGTGAGGGGGGTAAAAGGAAGCGAATGAAGTCTCGACCCACATCCATCCCCGCAAAGCAAGATTTTTTCGACACCTTTGGGATGATTGAATATTGCCATCGCCCCAAATCTCCTTTACTCCTTCCATAGCGCCCACCTTTGCAAGCGAGTCCGCTTTCTCATTGCCCAGAATCGAACAATGAGAAGGGACCCATACAAAGGTGATGATAAAATAACGCGAAGATAAAACACTTAGAAGCTCTTGTATTTTCATGACGAAATACGAGGAGTGCTTTACCGGCCTCAAAGATCGAATAGCCTCTATAGAACTGAGACTATCCGTGAAAATGAAATACTCATCCGGTGTTAGTGAGGCAACAATTTCGAGCGTAAAGTGTATTGCCGCTAATTCAGCGACATATACGGAACAAGGAGCTTGAAGTTTACGATTGGTGCTATAAATTTCATTGGATATACCAAATCCTGCTGACTCCTCAATCAATGATCCGAACGATTAAGTGAAATCAACTTGGACAAACTTTGCATCAAATATTCCCGAAGCAATCATAGGACGATGATGCTCTGGGAAGATGCTCTGCTTTATATGCTTCCGTTGCATCAACTTGTTCAATTAGAAGCTGAATGAAGCGCATTAAGGGTTCAACGGTCAAAGCGCTTTATAGGAGGTGATCTTAGAGGAAATTTGAGTATTTTAAAAATGAATAAAATAAAAAATGAAGGCTGGATGGAGAAAAATATCATTCAGCCGCTTATACAATGTGACAAATCCTGGTCGTGATTTGTGGGAAAATGGAGGGCCAAATATTCGTCCAGGATCCATCGTCTTCTATACAGACGGTTCAAGATTGGACAATCTTGTGGTTGCTGGGGTAACTGGTCCAGGGGGTAGATGTCTCAATATCTATGAGGTAAGTGGCAAACCGTGTTTCAAGCAGAAATTCAAGCAATTCTGGAATGTTCTATAACACGCTTACGTAGAAACTATGGACATTCAAATATCTGTATTATGTCTGAAAGTCTAGCAGCCCTGAATGCTATAAAATCAGCAACATTTAATTCTAAACTTGTTTAGGTATGTGCTATGTCGCTTCAAAAATTGGCCTGTCGAAACCAAGTTATCATATATTGGGTTCCTGGCCACTGCGGAATTCCAGGGAATGAAAAAGCCGACGTATTAGCAAGACTCGGATCCTCTCAACAATTCATAGGACCAGAACCATTCTGTGGAGTGTCTGCTTGTTCTCTTAGAATGGAGATCAAGAAATGGGAAGAAAAAGTGGAGACCAACTGGAACAACACTCACATTGCTAGGCAAGCGAACCGGTTCATTAATCCGAACAGTTCAATGACTCACAAAATTCTTGAATTTTCAAAGAATGATCTCAGTACTTATACTGGTTTAATAACAGGGCATTGTCCATGAAAATATCACCTGAAGCTAATAGGAAAACTTCAAGAGGATATGTGTCGATTGTGTGGCATAGAAAAGGAAGACACTCAACACCTGCTTTGTTATTGTACAGCTATCTTGAATAAAAGGCGTACATTTCTGGATAAGGGGCTTGCAGAACCCTTTGATATTTGGAATGCAGAGCCCAGATCAGTAGTGCATTTTATTCGAAATGTAATACCTGGCTGGGAAAAGGATTTGAGTCAGTCCATGTCGGTAGCTTCACATAAAAGTGATACGGCGTACTGATAGAGCAATATCAAAACGGGGAATATATCACAATAGATCTAAGAAATGGGCGCAGTGATTAATATGCCCAACATGAAAAAAAAAAATATCGAACAACGTTCGCCGGACTAGCAAGTTAGCCATCTTTAGGACATTAATTAGACCGGCAGTCCTTTACGGTCACGAAACATGGACAATGCTCGTCGTTCGGAGTGCCCTTGGGGTCTTTGAACGGAAGGTGATGTGTACGATCTTCGGTGTACTACAGATGGGACGTGGAGGAGAACCTCCCATCTTTCACACAGCTAAAATCGGTTGACTATGGTGGGGTGGGCTCATCGTACGAATGTCGGATGACCGATCATTTAAAATGATTTTCGAAAACGAATCGACGGGCACAAGTAGATGAATCGGGCTACGGGCAAGCAATTACATACCTCGGTTAAATTTTAAAGCCTGTCCTCGTTAAATTTCGGACACTCTTTTTCAGGGTAGATTTTGAATTAATTCACGGATCGCTGAAACGTTTCACTTCTAGGACAGCTGAAGCACTTCAGTTTATTTCGTGGTACAACATGTTTACATTCTTGTTACATTCAGAAAAATGGCGTCGAATCAAGTGGAAGTGCGCAAACGCATTTTGTACGAACGGCAATTGGTACGCGATCTTGCCAAGAAACTAAACCTACTGAAAAGTACCGTCTTTTATGTTTGCAAATCATTTGACCAGCGCTTGACTGCGGATTGGAAGGTTGGAAGTGGAACAAATCGAAAAGTATGCTCCCGAAAAATGGACAAGAAGGTGGTAGCAATTATTGAGAAAAATCAGCATCTTTCTGTGCGAAATGTGGCTCGCAAAGTTGGGAAGTCCAAATCATACGTACAAAAAGTGAAGCAGAGGCAAGGACTGAAGGCGCACAAAGTGAAAAAGGTGCCCAACCGTGATGACAAGCAAAATTTCACTGCAAAAAGTCGTGCCAAGGAGCTTCACACCATTTTTTGCAAACATTTTCTTGTATTATAATGGACGACGAAACATACGTACTCGAAGACTTTAAACAGAATTCGGGTCTGGTTTTTTACACCGCAATGCAAAGGAACACCGTTGCCGAGCTTTTCCGGATAAAGAAGGTGTCCAAGTTCCCGAAGCAGTATTTGATTTGGATGTAGTTGTGGTCGAAAATCGAAAAGTTTCGTCTCTACCGGCACTATCAATAAGGATGTATGCGAGAAAGAATGTCTGCAAAAGTGGTTGCTACCGTTTATCAGAAGCCACGACTCTCCAGCTTTGTTTTGGTCTGATTTGGCCTCTTGTCACTATGCGAAATCCGTCCTGCAATGGTATAAGGTACAAGAGGTCAAATACGTGCCAAAAGCAGCCAATCCACCAAATTGTCCAGAACTTCGCCCAATAGAGAAGTACTGGGCTCTAGTTAAGCGGAAAACTACTTCGAAACTTAGAAGAAAGCAAATGGTACCGATGATTTTAAGAGAAGATGGAGAATCGTCACGGCGGGCGTATCTTAGGATACCGTACGGAACCTGATGGTGGGTGTACCACAGAAAGTTCGAGAATTTTACAGAAAGGATTAAAATCTTGTTTTGTCCACTTTCTCATCTTTTCGTTTTCGTTCTTTGTCTCGCTTTTGGTCTTCCGATGATCACACTTCATCATGACCGAATAGGCTTTGATCGGACGGAGTTCCAGATAGTTTGGTGAGTTCGCTTAGGCACGATTTTGGAGTAGTGGTATGAAGCCAAATCAGGCCAACACAACGATTTTTGATCGTGCTTTCTTTAAAACGACAAAATCCGTGTTTGTAGGCACCCAGTTTTGTGAATCTAACCGTTTATGGTGCCTTTGGTTACGAATGGTTCTCTCAAGTGGTCACGATTGCCACAAGTGCATATGGCCTTCCAAATATGCAGTTCGAAGCGAATTTCGACAGCTTTTTCCGTTTGAAACGGTCACCGTCACCCACAGCAAACTTGTTATTACCCCTGAACAATTCCTGTTCTGGCAACTGTTTAAAATCCACTTTAATGTAGGCCTCAGCATCAATGACGCATCACCGGTATTTCGTTAGCAGCTTCGTTTCCTGCGGTTTGCTGATTTTCATCAACATCGACCGGAATCTCACTGACAAATGCACAAATGAACGGATGTAAACAATACACTCCAAAGAGAATCCGGGCAAATTTTGGTTTATTTTGGCTAAATATGAGAAAAGTTACGCAAGTTTGAAAGTGTCGCAATAATTATCTACTCACCCTTTGATTGAGTATGAAGTCACAACTTCCGACAGCTTTCATTTCGGGATATATCAATAATTTCAGCCCAACCCAGCTGCAGCACCAACATGTACGTGTAGTATAGAAGAAGAGCATCGATTGGCTGGTCTTCGTGAAATTCATTTCGTGCATTGTACAAAAAGGCGTTATGATAGGATTTCACCAGATGACAAGCAATACGAATGCTTCATACAATTTACGAGACATTTGTTGTGTGTAAAAAATCCATGTTTGCGAAACGAGCGAAAGTGGTTGTACAACAAAATAGCGAGAGAAAAGAGGACAACTTTACTCACAACAACGAACGTTTATTAATTCAATAGTAATACCGAAGATTAATAATTTTTCAATCAAATCCAAGCTCCTCGTTAAAATAAGCAACTCAAGTCTGACCGACAATTCATCGAAAATACCTGTAAACGGTCTTATTTTCCTTTTTCCTGTCACCTGCCACGAGACTTCTCCGCCTCGAAGGGATTCAACCCGAAGCAAAGGTCATAACCGTAATCGATTGCATCTCAATCGGTGTCGTAGATTCTCCTTCCACCTGCAATCGCTCAATACCATAACCCAAATGTAGACAAAACTAACCCCGTGACCCAGGTCGGTTGTAAGCCTGTATCTCTCCTAATGACGTCGTCGTTGTCCTCATCCCAAGATCTCCTACCTGATATGCCGTGCCACTCGTCGTCCGTTTCTTTCGTCGGCGCTTTCTTTGTTAATTACCTACCCCGAACCAAACCCAAAATCACCCGCAGCAAGGCAAAAGGATATTACGGTGGGAACGGCGGCCAATGGCGTCTGTGTGCGGCAAAAGCCGGGGCGTGTTTCCGACTTTTCGACTTGCTTTTAATTTTGTTTTGTGTTTTCGATTGCTGTCAGACAGACGAGGAGTCTAATTGGAATTACAAATGAGATCTCTTTCCGACGCACTAGTTCTGTTTGACCACGCGGGTTAAAGAACTCAAAGTTTTCTACATTTTGAGAAATGACCACCGGACGCTCCCCTGGGGATTGAAGAGAATAGATTTTTTCCGTGTCTTCCGGGAGGAACAAAGTCCAACACTCGAATCCCAAACTCTGTTTCGATTTAAATTTTAACCGTCATTTTTTTTTCACTTTCTCGCATTCGCCTCTCGTCGTAGGCAGAAACCAGCTTCCCAACCCTGGTCTTGAGGGAATTCTGTTGCCGCACGGTGCTGAGCCTCGACGGTCGGCTGGTCGATGCGTGTTAGATTTTGTACTTTCGCTTGAGTTGTATTTACACGATCAGAGAGACGTCAGAGGCGGCCGAAATGAACGGAAAAAAAGAAGAAGAAAGTCCAAAACGGGAACGGAGAGCAAAAGGCAACAAGAGGTGACTTCAACGCAGCGCATCAAAACGAACTTTGTTGCTTGGTTTGGGCTTTTCTCGATTTGATGATGTTGCTCTTTTCGGCTGTCTCGGGTTGAGTCCCTTGATGGAGTGAGGCGGGGGCTGGCTGTCGGCGTGGTCCCAAGAGAGTTTGATTTTTAAATCGCCGACTCGGCTGGTTTTGACGTTGAGAAGCATCATCCACATGGGAGTCAATGACACCGGGTACATGAATTAAGGAGCATGAACTCCAATTCCGGCTTCACGTTTTCTCGTTTTAGGCTTCGAATAAACCTCACCAATCTCGGATAAATATCAAAAGTATAAAAGAGAGTTAAGACTTTTTCTGCAACATGGAATAAACCCATAATCGATAAATACAATCTCGTCCAACGAAACCTCATCTTCGCATCCTCCGCCATAATTTACAGATTTGATTGTAAACAAATAATAACGCCTGCATGAAAGTTTTTTTTTCCCTCCTCGGGCATCTCAATGCGATGACCAAAAAAAGCGCTTCGGCAAGCATTTTTGCCACCGCACATGGTCACATTGTTGTGACTGACTAACTGTGACCGAGTCAACAAAAATGTGAAGGTCTCCGCCCCAGGGGGGATACATGACGGCCAAGCGGGTGAGGTAATATTTAACATGATGGCTGTCATTTGATGGACTTCGTGTCAGTCTTCCATATTTTTTTTTTTTTGAGGGCAACTAAATTTATCTTGCCGGACAATGGGCTTCGAGTGAAAGTGAGAGAGCTTCAAAATGCAATCAAGGTGCCAACATTTTCAAAATTAAAGCGTCGATCAAATGATCGTCCTCCCTAAAATAGCTGCGAAGCATTTTTCACAGAATGTGCACCAATCAGCAGATAGTCGCGGAGGAGTGTAATTGCACGATTTAAAGCCACTGTCGTTTATTATGAAACTCGATACTTAGTTGGAACGCTCGTCGCTCGAGCTAATCTCGTTACCTTTCTCACTTCATCACTCTCCCTGCCGCCGAAGCGCTTTGGTCCGCACAATTACCCTAAGCTGTGAATCTCCTCTTTCACGATTACAAAGTTTTTATCGGATACCAAAGTAACTCTTGCTAGCGCGCTTGGCTTCGATCGGCTCCACCACTACCACCATCACGCCCGTTGCACTGACTGGAGAGCAACAGACTGCTCCACAGCACTGTTGCTTGTTGCTGGTCAAGTGTAAGACAAAACTTTAAATGTTTTTGTAATTGAATCCCATTCATCCATCTTCTCCTGCTCGCCATCTATATTTGTACACGTTTCGGAGCCGTTGGAGGGTTGAACGAAAGACGACCGCTCTAAGCCAATTTGTTGCTTCCTTGCTTGCTTGACCGAGTTATAAAATCAAGCAGGGCGATATAAGTGAATGTCATCGGAAACCGAACCGGGGCGGTCTGATTACAGCGCGAAGTGATCCCCGGCAATCCCGGACGTGGGTGATTTGGCGGGGAATATGGTGGAATTTGATGCCTGGGGAGGTGGATCGGGCGGCGGCATTGTTGACTTTTTGCGAGGTTGGTTTTGGAAGATGTCAGCTTTTTTTTTATTGGGAGCATCAAGACAGGACAGGAATGATTGGTGTTGGGGTAAGCATGATTAAAACATGGGAAATTACTGGACAACATGTCTTTATACGTTTGTGTAGTATGCACATATTTTTTTTTATTGACGTCAAGAAAAACGCACAGGCCAATGTCCCTTTAAAAATGATAAGTTTTAGAATAATTAAATACTTTGATGATGCATTCACAGAAAAAAAATATAAAAATTTTTTTTGTGTTGTATTAAAATTTTTTATAAAATGTGTTGATTATTTTTGGTTGATGTTTTTTTTTTTTGAGTTCGTAAATAGCTATAAACACTGCCTTGGTGGAAATTTTTTTTTTTTTTTTACTTTTTTCGGTTGTTCTTTGCAGCCGATAACATATAATTGTACGACACGCTCTTATTTTTGCGTCTTGAACGCTTGCAATTTACGTGATAGCAACACAATTCAGTACCACCGCTCAGTTTCTCAAGTCAGAATAAACAAGTGGTCACCGCCATGTTGTGTTTGTGCACGTTCGGGAGTGAAACATGAAGAATTGTGGAAAACATTTTCAAAACGTACGAAAAAATTGTGTGTGGCTGTGGGAATCGTAGTGAGTGTATGTAGGATTTTTTGGATCACACACGAATACACCGAAACCGGCATGATTTCAAGTGCCCGTTAACAAATGTGAACTCGTCTCCAAACCTCAAACCTGAAAATAAGCCATCTAAATGCTGCACCCAAGTGGAATTAGCATGAACACTTTTTTAAAAGGCCAATAAATAGACGATTTTTGAAATCAACAACTTATTCCATTTATTTTCATCAATGAAAGAAATCAAAGATCTATTTTATTTCTAACCTAAAAAACTGAAGCGTAGATTACAACATATTTTAAATTCACAGCTCATATATAGACAGCACGAGTAAATTTACAGCTAACGTTTTAGAAATACTGTAGTTTTAATATCATGTGTTTATTTTTTTGTGTATAATAGGGGTTATTTTGTTTTAAAATTTTTTTTGGGTTTTGTTTGGTGTGTTTTTTTTTTCTTTTTTTTCTTTTTTTTCGTTTGGGCCCATCCTTTAGGGGTCTTGATGGATCCCAGAAAGTGTCCCTAAAAAACAAGATCATTTAGAAATTGGCCACTTTATTTAAGCCACAGCGGCGTTTCCAGTGCACAGTGGTTCCCCCACAGGCCATGAATACAAAAAATTAACTTCGAGGAATACGTGTTTCTATTTCGGCATTACTTCGTTTAGGATGTATATTTCAATGTTCAACACCTGATTTTGACGATTTGAAAAGGAATTTTTCGAAATCGGGTCGTATATGTGAGTGTAATTGGTGTTCAAAACACAACAGTTTATTAGTGATACATAGCATTCATTTATTCATCAGTTAAACTTTTTTCTAAATGACAGTATATATATTTTCATGGATATTTGCCTTCAATAAAGTTAATTTTGAAATCTTATGTCAACTACAGTTTTGATGTGTTCAATTTTAATCAGTAGAAATGCACTCAAAATAGTGTCTATTGACAATATAAAAGAGAATAATTGGAGTTTTTGGGCATACGCAAAAACAGTTTTCCCCCTCGATTCCCCTAACCAAACCTTCACCAAAACATGCCAAAAAGTATTGACTTCGACTTGTAGTAAGATCCAGCTGCGCAATTCTGCGCCCAGGTTTGCTGTGGTTAGTTTGAGTGGCTCATATCAATTAATTGCTTTTCCTCTTAGAACATATGTACATAAATCATTGGCATACACATCTTTTCGCCTCGATTCCTCTCACCGAATCTTCAACAAAAATTCATTGAGAGTATTGACTTCGACGTGTACTGTGTTCTAGCTGTGCATTTCTGTGCCATGGTGTGCTGTGGGTCGTTTAAGTGTCTTATATCTAAGTACGCTCAGTTCTGTTATAACGCAATTTCCTGTTTTAGATTTGGTCCTCATGTAAGATTTATGTGGTATTTCTGACACCAGCTGATTTTTCTTTGATTTTTTTAAACTGGTTGCATTACATTTGGTTGAAAATTGAGATCACCTAAACAAATTAAGTAAACATCATTAAGGCTCAACTCGAATTGATGTATTTTCGAAAAATTCTAAGCCAGTTTTTTTCAAAGCATCATTTCAGAATTCAAAAAGCTCTCGTCCATTTATTCCTTTTACTGTTTCACAAAATTGACGTGAGCTTGCGAGCCTTTGAATTTTTCGAAAAAACATGTATCCGAATTGAGCCTTAATCGATGAAAATCTGATTTTTTTACCTATCAATCGTAGTAATCCATGGATTACAGTTTAACATTATTACATGTTTTGCTGTTTGACAAAACATCTTCAAATTCGGTTGAATTATAAAACATCTATTATTTAACAAAGGATATACATCAAATCACGAACGGTATGCACAAATCTTTTATAAAATAACTCAAAAAATAGCAGTTAATTTTTTTTAAATATGCTCTTGTTACAGGATATTGGAAAGTGCATTCCATCTCTCGAATGCATCTTTTTGAAATTTGGATTTCTGAAGATGGCACAGATTCTGAAAAATCAAGTAAAGTAATAAATGCAATACTTCAAACGCTTTCCAACAAGGAGAAGCTGCTTTGAGTTGAAAACACGAGTTTTTGGCGTGTATAAAAAACTTTCTGCAATGTGGAAAGCACATAAACTGAAATTGATAATTCGGTACCGTGAATGGCTTATTGCAACAATTTCCACACACTTATACGATTGAAATACCGAATTTTATCCACCTGTTTTAATATCTAGCCAATAAACTTTATTTTTTCTTTATTTAATTGGTTTTTAGTCTTAGGCTGCTTTGCTTCTGTCCCTTACACTAAATATAACTACAAATAATCTTTGAAGATCACTTTAATGTGATTTCACGTTAGGTTATAGATACTTCTCTGTATAGAACCGAGAGTCACGCAATACTCCTGACTAGTGCGTTGGATTCAAAGTTCAATCAAAAGAAGTTATTGTAATTAATCTCGTATTAATGCAGTATAAAGATGTAATGAAATTAATGAAAACAATGTTTCTGAACTTAATGTGATTAAAGATATTAAAAATGTTAATTATATGCAATATGCAAACGGACTTTAATTACATAGATTACGACTGTAATAATGGACTCAAATATAAGTATCGTATAACTAACATAGGTAAAGCCGTAATTAATGTACCTATTGTATACCTATGTCGAAGCCAATTTGTATTTGGATACTAAATAATACAAGCAAAGAACTTAATTTTTAATTCTCATGTGATTTGAGTTGCCGCATGACAGGTTTTGGTCCAAGTCAGAAACTGGCCACTTCCACGGGGGTACCCGGAACATGTCAGAATGTGGACAATGTGGTACTGGTTACTCAGTTTGACTGACATTGATCTTGTTATCAAATTTTCATGTGCTGGTTTAAAACAATTCAGGCTGATTATCGACACGTGATCCATATTCACCAGAACATTTCCCGCCGATATTTTCAGAACCAGTTACCAGAACCAGTTAGTCAAAAATATTCAAGAGTTTTCTTTCGGACCACAAAACTATTTGATGGTTGTTTCGTCTGGTTCGATGTAGTGGTTATTGAAAAACTCCTGCGATATTAACACTTTTCTTTGTTTGAAGGATAAAAAGTTCAATTATCACTGCAAGGTGGATCAATCCGGTCTTTTTGTCATCAAATTTGAACTCAGAGCCCCAAAATTTCTAGAAGATACATAACTTTATAAAGAAGCTATCAAAAAAACTATTTTTGGCCGCGTCTCTTCTAAGTTGCAACCACTGTGCAGTGGTCGGATATGCAAGCTTCTGACACCGTTTTGTTGTTTGTAAACATTTATGCTCGGTATATCTGTTTCGCAGGGGAAAACTAACCCGATTCCAAGATCTTAACTATTCAGTTGGATTATCAAAAAATAATTGTTCAAACATCCAAAATCAAACAGCGTCAACTCGTGAGCCTGAAAAACTGATCAACTATCCTATACTTTGACGCGAGTGATTGAAAAGTGCAATGAAACTGCCCCAACTGCCGCAACCGCCGCAAACCAAGTGACCAAGTGGAACCGTTTATCGTCAACTGCGTTTGAAGGTCATTCGGAAACTCGAGGCCGATCCTAACAGCTCGAATTATGATTTCGCAAAAAAAAAATCTTCGAATCCGTCTCCAAGAACCGAAATTTTGAATTACTGTCAAAATTTCCATCGCATGAAAAGCCCAGCCAATATGGAGAAAATTTATTAAAATTTATTATGCTCGTCCCTTTCCGTAAATCTGGCAACTGAATCAAGCTGGAATGAAGCGTGCAGAGTGCAGACATTTTCGGATGTACATTTTATGTATTCAGATACGACAGAAATTTTCATTCGTCTCAGGAGAAGGTAGACTCATTGATCTTATGGCAATTTTATTTTAGAAGTCATCCCATTGATTGTGATCCCCAGTACCGGCTCACCACACCCTGTGATCCATCACATCTAACCAGGAAGCAGCTGTGTTGTTTTATTCTGTACTCGCTCGAACACTCGTGCCAACGAACAACAGATAACCGAAACAACATGAAACGCGCCATGCCCGATAGCAAAATAGTGCGCAATAAAGCATCGACACAACCGTTCACACCCGATGCTCAACGCAGCGCGTTTTCGTAAACTTTCAATTTTTACAACTGCATTCTACAAACTATTTTACTACTGTAACTTATATCTGCATCAATTAAGTAGATGCTTCTAAAGAACAATCTATGCTTCTATCCATTTGAAACGAAAATTGAGGGATTTGGTAAAAATGCATTTCCTGCCTTCTGGCAACTTTAGGCTTCTTTTGATGTCCATGCTAATCGGTTTAGAACCAACCGTGGGAGAATTGGTCATACACCCAATGATTTCATTATCTCCAACCCGCTCGACCAATTGCAATGTTTTGTGATATAGTGGTCGGATTATTAGAATTTGAGATAACTCAATGCACACGTATCACAAATTTAGAAGATAGACAGGCAATCGGTGGAAACCCACCTGCTACCTCGTAGCAAGATCCTTAGACGCGGACCGGAAGATTCGATGAGCTACCTCTCTTAATTTTATCTCAATATTCCTTCTGAAGTCAAAGTGCATATATATGGAGACTTTAATCAACGCCATGCTGACTCTGCAACAAAGCAGCACCATGCTATAGGCTTTCCAGAAATAAGCAGAAGGCTAAAATTGCTAAACATTTTCAACAAATCTGGATGCACTAAAAATATATTTATATAGATTTAAGAGTGACAAAACATGTAAAAATAACTGTTACTAAAGGTCTACAGATGATTGACGTCAAATAAATAAATATTGCCGCTTTGTAGCCGAGCCTTTACCGACTGAGCTAAGGGAGGACCCCCGTCTTACTCTGTTTGCTTATTTGCCAGCCGCATGTGTTTTTTTAGGCGTCACGCCTGGCACGCACGATATCTTGAGGCATATCATTCCATACTTTCACCAAAAATTTCCTCGAAAAACCTGGGAAGCTTTTGCCTGGTAGAACGGTGCAGAGTCCTGTGGGAAGTAGTATGCTGCATTATTGTAGCATTTCTTGACGAAGAAAAGCAAATGGTTCTTAAAAACATTATCGATGTGATGTTTACTGTTGATTTTAACACCAGGTTCAATGATCAGCAATGGAGCCTTCAAAGTTTTGGAGAAACATTCCCAATCACCCTTGAAACATTCTGGAACATTTGAATAGCCAGTGTATCACAAGGAATATCAAAAAGATGTTTTTTTACTGGTTGTGGTGATCCTTTAGCAGAAACATTTTTTCATCCGAAGCAGAACTTCATATTCACCGTGCCGCTTGAGCAGCTTCCGACATCTTTCGATTCTTGCAATCTTCCGCTTTTCAGGCAAGCCATGCACCCGTTGTTTTCTTTTGTATGGATTGAGTACAAGGTCGTCTTTCAAAATCCTCCTGTGCGTAGACTGCGACATTCCCAGTTCTCTCGGCCAGACTTACCGGGATCGCATTGACTCGTTTAATGGCTTCCGGACACCAGACAGTGTGTTCACGGCCAGGTCCTGGAGGTTATTTATTCCAAGAACCGGTTTCTTTGTAGCGTTTGATGGTGCGAAAGATGAATCTTTCGTGTATTCGTGTATTACAGTGGTTTCGATTTCTTCAAAATAGTACACGGTCTAGAATGTTTCAGAACAGACTCCATGATTACCAAAAAGTTTCAAACGAATTAAAATTCAAAACAAAATGTTGGCATTTTAATACACTCTTTAAGAAAAACGTGTAAACATGTCTGTGATTATTCCGTTCAAAGTTACACATGTTTTAAAAACACCAACAGGAATTACTCCTCACCCTGTATTCTTCAGCAGCTGAGACTTTATCGGTACATTTATGCACTGAACATTGATTTTCGTAAATTAGCTTTCACTCGTTTCGTAAACTTTGATTTTGTTCACAGAACAAATGTATCGTATATTGTATGAAACATTCATATTACTTTTTATCTGCTTAATGCTATCATCACACCTTTTTGTGTATTGCACGAAATGAATTTCGTGAAGACCAGCCAATCGCTGCTTCTCTTTAATGGTACCTGTTCGAGCGTGGAGCTCTAATTGCCGGCTTCCGGATGTTTTACTAGCCGCTTGTGCAATAGCGGTGCACCAAATCACGGGAGAGAATGGTTTCACCACTGGACACTGCTTTACACTGCTAACCAACCATTTGATCACGGATCACAACTCCGATCACGAATTTACTCACGGTCAATCGCGATATTCACCGGAATAAATTGTGTCACGTTTGGCCACTACTGAAAGATTGGGGTTTCGGACACTTAAAGAACACTTAGATTTGCTGCTATTATCACTTTATTAATAAGGAAGGAATAAGAGAATAACACACTTGCGACCGATCGTTTTAGATTTCTGGTTTGTACTGATCTTTAATTCTGTTCACCTTTGAATGGCAAATGGGTTTTGTGGGTTCTACATTACAGTGGTCGTGTACAATTATAGTGACGGTTGAATGTTCAATTTGGGTTTGAATTCACTACTGACTTGGATGCTAGGAATAAGGAGCGACCTTTGTACCGCGATTTACAAACTGCAGTGAAAGCTGTTGACAAATGATCGAAAAGCGTCGGATTTAAAATTTCAGCGGCAAAATCGAACATATCCTATGGAAGCCCCAACGCCCGTCGAGAACCCAGCAGCGACATCTTCATCGACCAAGTAGCTATACCGAAAACGAATAGGATAAAAGTGATCGGTGTCACTCTCGACCGGTTACTGTCTTTCAAACAGCATTGCAAAGCTGTTAAAGCAACATGCGACTCTAGGCTACGGATTCTAAAGTTGATTGGTGCACAGATTCCTCGGGGACAACGCAACTCTCTCCTGTGCATTGGATCAGCAATTGTCACATCGCGACTCCTTTACGGTATTGGGTTCGTCAGTAGAGCGAAGGATTCGGTGGTGCAAACGCTAGCATATCTACAACCGACTGGTCCGATTCGCCTCAGGAGCGTACGTCACAAGCCCTATTCCAGCGATTATGGCTGAGGCAGGTACATTACCGTTCAACCTACTGGTACAGCAAGTTGTGATTCGAGTAGCATTCCGAATGCTGGAGAAAGACCAAAGAAATTTCGATCTTCCAGTTGTGCAAAGAGTGTCTGACTGGCTTAGGATAGTTGATATGCAACTTCCAAACATCGCCGTTCGGATGCGGTTAACCAATCGAATGTGTATGAACCCAAGCCATAGTACAGGAGTTGCTGGCAAACCGTTTTCATCGCGCTACGGCTATTTTCACGGATGGATCTAAGCGTGAAAATACAGTTGGTGTAGGAGTTTTTAATAGCAGCTTGCAGAGAGCATTATGTCTTCCGCCACAGTGCAGTGTTTTTTCGGCGGAGGTCTTTGCGATAAAATCGGCTATCAACGCGGCGGGAACAACAAATGAGCTAATCATCCTTTCGGACTCTGCTAGTTGTCTTTCGGCCATAGAATGTGGTAAATCACAACATCCTTGGATACAGGAAATTGAAAACCTAATACGGAATCTTTCGATTTACCTTTGTTGGATCCCCGGCCACACCGGTATCCACGGTAACGAAGAAGCAGATCGACTCGCCAACGAAGCCAGAAATAGCTGACTAATCAACGTCGCTGTTAAGGCAATGACTCAAGCCATCCGTCAACAGTGGGAAGAACGTTGGAGGCAGCTAACAGGAATTAAACTATTAGAGATTAAACGTGAAACAAAAAAGTGGATCGAACAGAATAATTCCGCTGATCAGCGGGTACTCACTCGACTGCGCATCGGTCATACACGGTTGACACATGATTTCCTGTTGAAGAAATCTTCTCCACCGATATGCGAGTGTTGTGGGACAGTCCTGGATGTTCGGCACATAATTCTGCACTGCAGAAAATTCTAAGCGGCCTGGACAAAATATGCAATCGATACCTCGAGCCTTTATACGGCGTTGTGCAACGACGATGATTGCAAAAAGCGATTGCTGAAGTATCTGCATGATAGCAAAATTTATCGGAAACTATGAAAAACAAAGACAGAAGCGATTTTTAAGAATCCCAACGCTAGGAAGGAAAAATAGAAGTATGTGAAAGTAAACATCAAAAGGAACGAAAAAGGAAGACATAGCGAGGAAGATGTCGTGGAATAGCATAATGGAGGAAAACATGTTCAAAAGGAAGATGATGGGAGGAAGAAGACGGAGAAAAGCATGACGGAAAAGAAGACGGTGGAGAGGAAGATTACAAAGAAGAAGACAATGGAGATTAAGATAATGAAAAGGAATAGAACACACATGAAGAGAAAGATAATGAAATGGAAGAAAACGAAGAAGAGTAAGATGGAAAGGAAGATGAAGGAGAGGGAGGAAACGAAGAAAAACATGATGGGGAAGAAGATGACGGAAAAGAAACAGAACATGTTGAAGAAAAATAGAAGGAAACGAAGGAAAGCAACCTGTCGCAAATGAAAATAGTGATAAAACTAAAGAACATGATGAAAGCCATAAGGAGGAAGATATTGCAAGTGTTTGAAGAATATTTGAAAATTGAAGAAACCAGAAAAAAACAAGAGAAAGTGCCAAAGAGGGCGAACCACAAGGAGGAGCCCCAACCAAAGGAAAAAAGCTAACTGAAATTTTATGATATTTATTATAAGCAACACCACACACCTCATATTGTATACTCTGCTACACTTTGAACAATTTAAACTGACATGAATGCATCCGATGGATGTAAAGTGTCATTAATAAACAACAACAACAACAATTTTTTTATGTACACATATTTGCACATGATAAGTTTACTTATCAGTACTCATGCGTGATGGTGTTGCTGCGGGAATAATTTATTTATCCCAAAATAAAAATTAAACCGCTGTCGAAAGATACAACTTCATGTCACCATGGCCTAGAGAGATCAACCATGGATTCAAAAACAGGACCTGCTAAATATACAGGACCGAATCCCATGTCAGAAACATTAGAAAAAAAAAACGCTGGACAACTCCACGTGCTTGCGCTTGTTTTCCAATTTCATTTCGAGTCGATTAAGTAGATCTGTCAGTCATTCATGCAAGAACCAAGAGATGTTTTTGTTTTAATTTGTAACAAAATATTCGTAGCTCTTTGTATTGTTTCGTACAATAAACGAATGTTCTTTCTGTGTCAAAAAATGTTTCGAGCTTTTGACGGTTGCGCGTGTGACATTAATTACGAAGGTATCTTCATAAAAACAACAAATCAGTTCCGTTACAGAAAACAACGAATAGATTCGTTAGTTCAACCTTCAATTTCGTAATATAAACTCAAATTAATTTTCAGTGTGGTCCTACAATTGAGTGAGATTTTTGATTTCATCAACTTTTATGTCACCGCGGCTTCATTGATTAAACTGAATAAACTATCGTCACAATTTTTCAAATGCTCTAAATTTGGCTAAATTGAGTCGATATTTCTAGTATTGCATCTTATATGTACAGAATATAGCCACACGTTATAAATGAACTGTTCACATATAAACATGAACATTGAGTTCACAAGAAACCTGTAGACCCAATTTAAGGGACTTATTATTTCTTATGATCCCAGTCTTATGTATTTATTATTAGTAACACTTTGGTATTGGTTTAATTTTCTATGGCAAATGACGTATCTAAACCAAAACATAAGCAACAAAATTTATATAGCAGAAGTTATAATGTTTTCAATATGGATATTGCAAGATAGATCATACGTCAAAGTTTAAGTGTTTTAAAGTAGTTTAGTTTTAATTTTTTCTGTGAAATTTGATTGAGGAGATAATAGAAATAAACTTTACGAAGATGGTTTCCATTGAGAAACCTAAATGATGAGACAAGGTTGCATCCACAAATATACCAAACATGGTGCTCATAGATCGACATTACATTTATACTCGTTCAAAGTGTCTCGTCTCTAAAAATACGTTTTATAACTTTTTGCATATTTTTAAGCAAATGTTTAAAGAGTTGAACATTGTTTCGAGCTCAATTACTTTCTGAGTAGCAATTAAACATGTAATCGACCGCTGCAAATTAGGTTGAGTCAAGGGACATATACCTTACCATTGTTTCGCCAGACACTGTAACTAAACTTCATAGTTGCGTTCAGACAAATTTGCCAACTTAAATTTCTCAGTCTTGATTGCTTGCTTTAAGCTCGTTGGCTGCGCTCGTAATTTCAATCTGTCACTCGCTCACTGTGAGAGATGAACAATCGAAATAAAATAGATTCTTCTAGCTAGTGCCAATCCAAATCCAACTGCAATCAAATACTCATACCAGTTTGATCACTGCGTCACACAGTAAATTTCCTACAGTGGGCCTAAAATTACAATCCAAACCAGCTCTTCGTGGAGTCGCGTCCCGCTAGAATGTGCCATAAGCAGCTTTGCAATTTTGGAAAATCGCATTCCCAGCAGGGCCAGTCCTATGTCCCATAACGCTATCAACGCTCGATCTTTAGTGCTAAATACGAAACCCCGTCAGAGGCGCAAATGGATTCTACTCTAGCTCAGGTGACACCTCGGTGGAATATTAATGATCACCTGGTTTCGCACTTTTTTTTTTGATAGCAGCCGCAATATTTTTACGAGCATAGGCTGTGCAAACACCGACGTGAGTCACACACATCGCTCACCCATTTGTTTACAACGCGGAAGATGATGTCACTCTCCCGAGGCGGAGGGAAAGAATGGTAAAAGCGACACCAATTCAACAATTGGACTGGAAAAACTAAAACTCCTCTAGCACAAATGACAATGGTCGGTCACGCACCGGCTAATTCAGAACGGTCGTCGATGTGGTGCATTGTTTTCCTTCGCTAGTGCAGTTTTTTTTTTCTGGGTGTGGTCCCTAATGGGCGATGCTTTCGTGTAAATGAGCTCTTCGGTTTTTGCAGTTCCATTAAAGGCCCCCACTTTGGTGCCATTCAAGCAAGGAGAAAACCTAACGGGATCCATTCGGGAATGACATGGCTGTGGCAGGTTCCGAAGAGTAGCTGTATTGTGTTCATTGGACTGCAGGTTGACATCGATGTTCGTTCGCGGAAGGCAATGAGCAATGGTTGATCTCACTTGACTGATTGGGCTGCCGCGCGGACGATGATTAATGGAGCAAATAAAAAATAAAACTGCAGTCGGTGTCTAACGCAAACAGTTCGTGAGCAGGGGGTCAATTGGTGTTATCCGTTCAATAATGGTCGATGGTCGGTTCGGAAGAGTGTAACCTGTAATTTTGCACTGCTCAGCTCCTGCTTTTCGGTCCTTTCACTTTCAACGATTTATGATCCCTTCACGGGGGCACTTTCTCCAGTTGTTGTTGTTGCTGGCGCCTATGATAAATCGGCGATTTCCTAGTGGCTCGTGTTAACTCGTGCCTAGGATTTCTCCTCCTTTATCTCAAACTCAAGAGATAATTGAAATTGGCCTTTCCCTTTGGCGACCCCAGAGAAGATAAAAGGGATAGACAACGCCACAACATTTGACGCCTTACTCGTTGGTCTACAGTACACAATACAAACTCATTAAGAGCGAGTCTTAGCAAAAGTAGAAGAGCCTGGATGATGCAACCGCTTCTATCTACGGAGCGTGAAACAATGGCAAAAAAGTGCCTTTACCTATTAAGATTAACAAAGTGATTACATGTTATTATAGGCAATTAAAACTCTTCTCCAGATGGGGATGGATGGGAAGGGAGAAACTCATTTCGTCTATTGAAAGGATTGCTGGGAAGAGGATTGAAGGATCTTCACAATTTCCTCCGCTCCACACTAGTTCGAAACAGTAGGAAGAGTTAGTCAATCATAAAATGTTTGGATGCCTTCGGGTGATATCATAGTTTCCTTTTGTACTTCTCGTAAATATTTACGCACAGAAACATCACACAGCTCAATCGAAGAACAATCATCAAACAACCGGCTCGATGAATTAAAGATGATTCACTAATGGGTCAATCGTTATGATTCATCAAAGAGACAAAGGGTAGCCTTGATGCCGAACTGCGTGAATTAAATCTTTGATACGATTAGTATTGCCGATAATTGAATGCGGTCAACAGTTATGCCAGTTTCAGCTTTGAAATATGCTATTGTTAGCATTGGTGAAATTCTTACCCATCGAGTAGCTGCGGTTGTTCAGAGGCACTAGAGCGAAACGAACCGTGCAACTGCTAAGACAGGGTGCATAGAAGAACATGAACAAATGCTGATTCCGGTGCGTGCTTATTTAATGCGCTGTATGTGACCGATAGATTTGCAATAAAGTTTACTTTATTCGAAGCGTGAGTTGATTCGAGATAAAGGTACAAAACAATACGGAAACGCCCAAATCTTCTACTGAGCAATTTTCTGGCAAATCTGACAACGTGCTGAACGTTGTTCATTTCTTCGCAATGGGAAAACAAATCTGTTTCACCGGTCTAGAAATCCTTGCTACTCTAGACTAACTTTTGAAAAGGGCCATTTTGGACGTACATTTTTCAAAATATCACAGCTCAAAATTTGCTTATTGTAGTGAAATGTCATCTAAAAAGTAGTTCTAGATAATCGATTTTCGGGATTGGCTATTCCTCAAACGCATTTTTTTCTTCAAAAATCTGAGGCATTGAAAAAACAAACAAAAAAAAAACGTTGAAAATATGGAGAAGGTTCCAATAAAAAAGTTTGCTAAGGGTTGGGGTTCCACTTGAAACCACTGGCCACTCTTTTTGTCGGCACTACGGTTTCGAGTTTTCGATTTCTTTCTGAGCAAGACTTCCTGGCTGTCGACAAATGTTTCCCGAACATTTTTCATGCGTTGGTGATAGTTGAGTTGTTCGGGTTTTCATGATGCCCGAGCAAAATGTTGAAGCGTTTCTACTTTTTCTGTGAAGCCATTTTGATAACTGAAGATCAACTGTTGAGCGGAAAACCCTTCTTTGCAGGAAGAAGTAAGAATTTCATTTCCCAAAGTCTACCATTTCTTGTCATGTCTAATCGATTTTCACAAATACTATGTCTTGCATCCTAAACATAGTTAAGTCTTATTAAAATAAATTTAAAGAACTCTCAACTTATGAAACGAATTTTCCAACGAATTACAGAATTTAAAACCTGCCTTGAAATAAACTAGCTTCAAGATACCTAGCTTAGTTAATTTAAAAAAAAAAATTTACCATACGTATTAAAAGCAAGCAAAAAATATCATGTCGCACCCAGGCTAATGTATTCGGTTGGTTCCTGTCCCAAGTAACAATTTTAGTTTTATTCCAGCCGTATAAGGTCTGTATCCGCAATAATCCGGACACCTCAAAACATGAATAAAACATAAATTTCGCATTATATTTCCGTCGTAGTTGTTCATTTCAGATTCATGGGATGTGTTTTTTACAATTCGTGAAGACAAAACATAGTTATTCGGTATTTGCATAAAATTTTCGAACTTTGCGCTTAACTCCGTCCATTAGGGTTTGTACAGACTCTTCAGAAATCGTAGAAGCCGTCTTTGTCCAAATTTGCTGGAAATGTTTGATGTCTTTGATTCCTTGCTTCTTTCCAGAAAGCTTCCGCTTCATCAGAGCCCAATATCTCTCGATTGGTCGTAGCTCTGGGCAATTTGGTGGATTTGAGGTTTTTGGTACAATGTTCACTTGATTTGCTTGGTACCACTCCATCACAGTTTTAGCATAGTGGCATGATGCCAAATCGGGCCAGAACAAAGGTTTTTCTTTGTGACTTTTGATGAAGGGTAGCAATCGCTTCTGCAGACACTCTTTCTGATAGATCTCCTTGTTGATTGTGCCTGTAGTGACGAAAGATTTACTCTTTTTGCCACACGTGCAAATTGCTTGCCACACAAGGTATTTTTTGGGAAATTTCGATGCCTTTCGATTTTTTTGGAAGTTTCGATTGTTCTGAAATGCTCAGCTGAAACATTTCTGGCCATAGCAGAATAAAAAGCCAGCCCTGGAAGCTGCTTGAAATCCTCCAGGACAGAAGTTTCATCGTCCATAACAACGCATGAAAACTTCGTCAAATATTCGCAGTGCAAACGTCGAGCCCGTGATTTTACTGCCAAGTTCTGTTTGTCGTTGCGATTTGGAACTGTTTTTACTTTAAACGACTTAAGTCCCAAACGTTGTTTTGATTTTTGAAAAAAAACCAGGCGACATCCCTATTTTACGAGCCACCGTTCGAATGGAGAGATTTGGGTTTTTCGTTAATATCCTTTTCACCTTTCGGTCCATGACAGGATCAGCGCGTCCAATGTTTTTATCACTTCTCGGTTTCCTCTCCACCGTCAAACAAAAACCCGAATTAATCCACCGATGGTGAGACTGAACCCTTCTTACACTTCACCAGAATTACGAACTCAAATGTGGCCAATATGGTACTGGATACATATTTTCATCAGAAATTCCAGGAAGATCCAGGAATATTCGATATGTCATACATTCAGTTTATAAAATGAACTATTTGTCAATCCTGAACGTATTGTTCATCGATGTGATTAAAATATTGCCATTAATAGTCTTTAACGACCTGTTTATGTTAGTTATATAAAAGGGGAAATTACATAAATATTAGAAATTTCATATAATCAGTCCATAGAATGAATTATTAGACAATCCTAAGCGTCAATTTTGATTATCGATATGGATTCAAGATGCTTAATAAGTACATGTTCGTTGAAAATTGTGTAGTTATAGTAAATGGAGACTTTGTGTAATTTTCGAATATACTCGTTGCAGTTCAAAACCGGACCACTCGAGCCAATCGATCCTGCTCTAATTCTATAGAGTCGCATAGTGTGGCTAGTCCGCTGTATGTGCTATACAACGCACCAGATGCGGAACAATAGAATACAAGCGGCATCGATTGGGGTGAGTGGTCTTGTTCGGTTTTGAACTGCAACGAGTATATTTTCATCTCACAATTATGTGCTCTCAGGTATTGTTTTGGTCATATCTCCATGAAGGATTATCCAATCATAATGAAATTTTGACCAGTTATTTGAAGATTTTATAACTTTAATTTGGCGCTAACAAAACTAAAATCGGTACACAAATAGCTCAGTATGTAATCGGAGACTAAACTGTTTGATTACTATTATAATAGGCCGTCAAGTACTGTTTCGTTCATATCTTCGTAACGAAATGTCCGAATGAAAAAAAAATCAATAGCGTTCTATGGGAATGTTGTAGCTTTCATTTGCCGTCAACAGAACTGAAATCGGTTCACAAATGGCTGAGAAACCGATGTGACATTATTTGTAACACACACACACACACACACACACACACACACACACACACACACACACACACACACACACACACACACACACACACACACACACACACACACATACACACTCATGCATGTGCTCAGTTCGTCGAGCTGAGTCGAATGGTATATGACACTCGGCCCTCTGGGCCTCGGATAAAAAGTCGAGTTTTCAAGCGATCTTAATACCCTTCTTTTGGTGTAAGAAGGGTAAAGAGAAATTGGATATTGGAATTCCACAGTTAAATAGCACCGTTCCAATCGACTTCATCCGTTCCTTCCATGTGCCCACCCACAGCCACCCGAGTGTCATCGCCTTTCTGGGTCGCGGTGGTACGATTTAATCAAATCAATTCACCAGAAACCGTAGAAATTAACCCATGACAATAGCGCTTAACGTGTTTCTTTTTGCCTCGCGTCCAAACAGCCACAACAACTGTGTCGTTGTGTCTCCGATGCCGTTTGCTCTGTGTGGATATTTCTTTCACTCCGGGAGGTCAACCAAACGATAATAATAATGAATAACCTGTGCGCAAAGTCCCCCGTCCTGAGCAGTACATTGTGTGGCAGTGTGGCATATGGAAGTGTGGCTGCCTAACATACACTGCTAACCAGAAAGCCCTGTGCGACTTTTGATGATTCGGCCTGAAACGAACAACACTTGGTGGTTTGTTTGCCGCGGACATTTTTTCTTTTCAATTTGGAACATCCCTTTTTTGATTCACCTTGGATGCGAGTGCCAAAGAAAATAAAAAAAAAACTCAACGTCTGGTTGATCGAGGAACCTCAACGTTCGAAGGCGACGAACCTGCATTGTTCCAAAATATGACCGACCATTGAGTCTCGAGTATGTATGTTCGTATTGTGGTCTTCTGGCTCTCATATTCTAACAAAAAAAAAAAAAAAAAAAAAATCAATAATGACGCTTGTGATGATAATGATGATGACGATATCAATATAACAGGCTCTCGCTCACGGCTTGAACGTGCCACACGAGTGAGATCTACACGATGCAACCTGTGAGGTCGTATTCGGCACATGTGCAAAGTCAACAGGGCACACAATTTGAACCTTCCGCAATGGTATGGATCTTCTTCTCGGTAATGACTTCCTAGTGTGAGCATCATCTCGAAAATGCACTTGACACATCGCCTCGGTGTGGCAATGCAAGTTCATTGCAATGATTACGTATGACCAGTATGGGGCGGTGTATGTAAGTGATGATTAAACATCTTGCTATGTTTCTCTATGATTGAAAAAAAAAAAAAAAACAAAACATGATTCAAGGCCCACTTTTTGCGAATTGATTATATGATTCGGCATCAAATTCAAAACAGACGTGGCTGGGTAGCTCATTGATTTCCCGTACTGCTTAATGAGCAGAAGGTCAGGAGTTTAATTCCAGGCTCATCCGTCTTTCTATCGCACTACAGTTAACATAAAAAGCAGCCTACTGCCCTTTCATTGATCGCATCACTTACCAAAGTGGATCTCTGATCTAACGATAATCACTAACATAACTATCATTTCCTTGGCAGTGAGCAGATGCGTTGGATTTCTCGGTATCTAGTAACAACAACTGTCAAACTAATCATCCATCTCCCCAAAGACCGTAAGACCGGGGCCAGCATCGATACTCGAATACTTTCTTGGAAATAATTAATTGTTTTGTAAGACGTAGAGGGTTATTCCGAGCGTCGAAGTGACGTTTGTCACTTAGTGAAGTGAGAAAAGTCATCAAGAGTGACGTGAATCTTCTGGTCAAATCAAATGGAGAGTCACGTCTCTGCAGGTGACTTTTCTCACTTCACCAAGTGACAACCCAAGTAACACAGCTTGTAATAAACAAGTTAAAAGTACTGTTAAATGACAAATACAGGTCAGCAATATAAGTGTCTAATGATTATATTTCATATTTTAATATGACGTCAAAAGCGCAAAAAGTGAAGCCTTATAAAACATGAAATGGAATAAAAATCATTCATCATCTCATACAAAAATATAACAATGCCAAGCGTGGGATTTGAACACTAGTCTTTAGCGTAATAGGTTTGTAGCTTATTTGCTAAGCCAACTCCGGTTTTAGGCTTTAGAGGTGGGCAAATGGCTCACTATAGTGAGCGGCTCGGAACAGTTCCGCTCATTGAAGTGAACTAGTTCTCCAGAACCGTTCAATTGATCATTTTGTAGCACTTAGCTTTTTCCGATCAGCTCTCAATGGAAATATTCGATTGATTAGAAAAGAATAGTAAAAAAAAACATTTTACATATTTCATCACCATCTGATGCAGTTTGGGACACACTAGCCTCCTGGACTCTCACCAAACTAGAGGGTCTCATGATCTGAGCAAATACGGTTCCACTAGATATTTATCCAATTTAACAATACAAGCTGCTGTTGGATCCTGTGTTGCCTGTAGCTCGCTTATTTTCTCGTCAAATTGTTCCCATATGGATGATTGAGTAACAAATGGGTTCGGCTCAGCTTGCTGGTTCATCCGATGAATCAATATACTGCCACATTTTGTGCACGAGAGCTTTGTACGTCGCGCTATAATTTTCTACATCTCCGAAATCATGCTTCTTAAAGCGCGGATCAAGAAAGATAGCTTGAGCGATTCGATTCGATTCTCTTTCCCCGAACCGCTTGATGAGACCATCTTCCAGTTCATCTACCAACCTCTCGATATTAGGAGGAAAGGAATTGTTTGAGTGCAGTTTAATCCGTACCCTCATAATGCGGGCATTTAAGAAAAGCAGTAGATTATTTTTTTTGAATAATCTTCTGCTTTTCTCGTTCAGCTGTCATTCAGCGTTCATCAGCGTAGGGCAAAGGAGAATAGATTTATATAAATTATTAATTAATTATAAGCAGAATTTATTATATCTACATATATATTTTTATATATTAATAAATAATTTATATAAATATATAAATATAATTATATAATATATTCAATTTATATAATTAATTATATATTAATATATATTTAAAATAAATAATTTATATTATTAGGTGCGCAACTAAGTTCCCGCTGTTTAGCAATAGATGGCGCCAGTAGTAAGTGCTGGTCGAATGTTGTACATCTCAAGCGTCATAAACCAACCTCAGACATATATAAACAAATCGCTTTGCCAAATCAGTGATTTTGGTTTAGTGTTATATATTTTGGTTGTTTGAAGATGTCTGATTTCGTGCCAAATAATCGTCATTTGCGGGAAGTGTTGATTTTCTTCTTTCATTCGAAGAAAACGGCGGCTGAAGCACATCGAGAGCTCCAAAAAGTTTACGGTGATGCTGCTCTGAGTGAAACAACGTGTCGTGATTGGTTTCTTCGCTTCCAAAACGGTGAGTTCAGTGTTGATGATCGTCCGCGTGAAGGAAGGCCAAAAAACTTCAAAGACTCTGAATTGGAGGCATTGCTCGATGAGGATCCGTGTCAAACGCAAGTCCACTCATATGATGACATCTCAAAATGGCTTGATTCTTGGATTGCATCAAAAGACGAACAGTTCTATCGAAATGGTATTCACGTTCTACCAGAAAGATGGGAAAAAGTCATAGCTAATGATGGGCAATACTTTGAATAATTCGTTTGTAACCTTTGTTTTCAAAATATAGTTCCTATTTCAGCAAAAAACAGCAAGAACTTAGTTGCGCACCTTATTATATAAATTATCTTTAATAATTATAAATATTAATTATCGTTCTTATCTTAATTATTAAGATTAATTATCTTAATCTTAAAGGCCGATAATCTTTGTACTTTACTGAATTGCTTCCCAATCTTGTTATCCAAAGTGCAGCGGGTCGAATCCAAGGAAGCCAAAGTAGAAAAAACAGCATTTTTGTACATCAGCTATCGTTCTAACACATCGAACGTGGAGTTCCATCTCGTCGGAACATCCTGATTTACCTTAAGAGGATTATTTCCTAGTTTAAACTGCATTTTTTGCAGTTTTGAAGCAGCGCGACTGCTTTTTTTTTTTTAAATAAACTGCACGATTAACTTGCACTAGTCGACAATTGGTTTGATGGAATTTGTTATGGCATTTTGTACAGCCAGGTTCAAAAAATGAGCGAAACAGCCCAAGTTCTTCATTTTTAATATAATAGAAGCTGATTTCATATTTTAAGCGTTGTCAGTAACAATCACTGTAATTTTATTCTCGATCCCGAACTTACGAAGAACATCTGTTACTCATTTTGCAATATGCCTTGTCGTAAATTCTGAACATTCCACAAGAAATTATTTCAAAATCACAGCCAGCAATTTTAAATCTGTTTTGAGTCGTTTTTGACTAGTTTTCGTCAAAAGTGGAGTCATTCAAATTTGAGTAAATGTAACTGGGATTGACAAGTCGAAAAATCAAAAACACCGACTCAAATCAGGTGGATGTTTTTGATTTGTTGACTTGTCAATACCAGTTACATTTACTCAAATTTGAGTAACTCCACTTTTGACGAAAGTTAGTCGAAAACAACTCAAACAGAGTTAAAATGGCTGGCCGTGTAGCTCAGTTAATGAGCTATTTCAAATAGGTGTTGCCGTTTACACTCTCGCTTGCTTATGGATTTTTTTTTTACTTTATTTTACGTCGGCCTATTTCCTCACATGGTGACAACCACCGACGCCAGGAAGACGACTCCATCACCTGGACCCTATCTAACGACTCATGAATATGAGCCGGGACCAACGGCTTTACTTCCCTTCCGAAGGAAGACGTGACCAGATTTTTTCGCCTCAGAAAAACCACCGACGTCGACTGGGATTGAACCCCGACCCACTGGGGTGCCAAGTAGCAGTCACGCTTACCACTACACCACCGACGCCGGCTTATGGATTTTTGTCAAACAGAAATAGCCCCCGTTTACGCACCCGCTCAAATATTAGTTCTATTTGTGAGGTGAGCCTGTGAGCTATCGTTCAATTAACAAGAACGGTAGGTCACTCGTTTATCTTGCTGAACTCGTTTTCTAATTCATCTTTATAAGAAAAAAAAACACGTTTTGCAAAACATGGTTGTCACCTTTGTATGGGTCCCGTCTCATTGTTCAATTCCGGGCAATGAGAAAGCGGACTCGCTTGCAAAGGTGGGCGCTATGGAAGGCGATATTTGTGATCGACAAACCGCCTTTAACGAATTTTTTCCTATTTTTCGTCAACAGTCACTCCCCAAGCAACAATTTTAGTTTTATTCCAGCTATATTGCACTCCTCCTGGCTTTGTTGATAAAACTTCATTCAAAACTGTTTTGTCTACCAACACCTCCTCTATGCTTTTTTAAAGCCAAAATTTGTACAAAATGGCCCACTCTATAGACGGTTGTGAGAACATTTTAATAAAACCTTTATAAGCACATAAAGATTTTGAAAATGTTTTAGTGGAGGATGTTATGATCACTTGAAAACCTTCATAAAACCTATTGGCTGCCATGAAAACCAGAATGTGGCCAAATAGCCACATCTGTCAAACTTCACTGTGAAATTGAGGTTGTTTTTTGTTGTTCTGCTTTGTTCGATTCTTTGCTCTTATTATTCATTTAGCAGTAAAAAAAAGGTCTAGTGTTGCGGGAAATTTGGTTTGATAGTGAAATATCGAAAACAAATTGTGTTTTCTACGGCGTATTATGCTCCAAATCATATGCGCATTTATTTTTACGGTGAATATTGGCACGATAAGAGCCGGAAATTAATGCGCCTCGGAAGCTATGCGAATTCGCATCAACATAAATTAAATTAAAACATATATATTCGATTAATAAATCATGAATTTCCTGAAAAGTGCTTGGAATTGATGAGATTATCTAAAAGAATGCCGAAATTAGTCTCCGATCTACAGTTTATTTTCATACCATTGAAAATTTGATGCATTTATTTTTCCACATTTCAATTATTTCTTATATTTCAATATGGCGATTGAAAAAAATACTACAGTTTTGCCATAAAGCCAATTTTTCTTCGCAATGACTATTATAAAACTATTTGGTCTTATGGTGACTTCCTCCAATGCAAATGTGCCGTTTCATGCATTTACTGAAGGCAAAATGTTTTTAAAGTGTCTTTTTCTACTGATCATAATAAGATAATATGAATGAGTCCTAAAACGACATTTCAATGCAGCATTTTACGAGTTCATAAAGTCGAAATAAAACCTTTGATAGGAGTAAAAGGCATTTGAATAACAAGGTTTTAAGATCGTTGTAAACAAGCTGTTTAGGTTCTCATAAACTAGACTAAAATATGAAACTTATTGGCACCTCGTGGTGCCATAATAAAACCAAATTGATTTCAAGTGGCTTTCATAAAACTTTAATAAAACTTAATAAAGCAGTATGGTGTTAACAATGTTACTTGGGTCGTCAGCTGGCAGTATAAATGGAGTAAAGGATATTTGGGGCGATGGCAACATTCTATTATCCCAAAGGTATCGAAGAAATCTTGGTTTAGGGGGAGGGTGGGGGGTGGAGATTGGTTCGGTGTCATGTCTCGCCTCATATCCAATCTTTTTTTTTTGAACGCTCCTTTATACGGGGGTGGGGGGGCGCCAGGTTCTGGGGGGGGGGGAGGGGATAGGGCGCGGAGCATGTTGTGTGGTGTTGTGTTGTGGTTCGGGGGGTGGGATTGAGCGTGTGGGTTTTTTCGGGGGGTAGGGGGAAAACCCCAAATTTTAATTTGGAATTTTTGGGGGGTGGGGGTTTGGGGGTTTTTAAAAACCTTTATGTGTTTTTGACTAACATTAGCCTAAGATTGTAGTTAGTTTAACCTGTATGTTTACTTTAAGTTTTTTATTATCTGTGTATGTGTGCATTTATTTTTCTTTTTCAAAAAATGTTCAAGTCAAAAGAAAACCATAAATTGTATAGTTATAAGTGTTTAGATAATTTAGAATTTAAATTAAATATGCTATGAAAACCTTACTTTAAATTCCCACCCTCTTTCACATCCGTAATTTGTTATTCCTATTAACCTTGAGACGGTCGCGAGGAATTGGTTTTATCCCCCTAACTTTAGTTTTAAGATAAATGATGTATAAAAATATGAAATTTTTTCTCTGTAAAGTTGATTCGATTGAGCCTGCACAAATAAATGATTACTAAAAAATAATAATAAAAAAACATGGTTGGTGTTATGTAATTTCAATAGTATTTAGAACTTCTTATAAAATCTTGTCTTGTTCATGTTTTATAATTGGAAGAATATTGTTTTTAAAATGATTATGAAGTATAAATCACTTCCAACAATGAAAAAAGTATTTTTAGCTCATTCGTTAGTCAGATTGGTATATAGCATACGAGAGATCCAACTTGATCCGAACTAGACATGTTTTGCAATACATTTATTTGAAATTATTAATCATATTACCTAAGGCCGGCATGGCCTCTGCTGTACACAAAAGTTGTTTCCATTGTAATCGGTCCATGGATGTACTTCGCCAGTCTCGCTGTCTGCGGAGGGTCCGCAGGTCGCTTTGCAGTCAGGCGAACTTTGTTCGATCTTAGCGTCCTTCGGAGTCCAAAATAGGCACGATTGCCAGCCATAATGCGCCTTTGTATTTCTCTGATCGTGTCGTTATCGGCGGTCACCAATGAGCCCAGATACACGAATTCGTCAACTACCTCGATTTCATCACCGTCGATCTGAACTCGTGGTAGGAGGCTAACATTGTCTTTTCGCGAGCCTCTTCCCTTCATGTATTTTGTTTTCAACGCATTAATCACAATCCCAATCCTACCAGCTTCAGCCTTAAGTCTGACGTACGTTTCCGCCATCGTCTCAAAGTTACGTGCTATGATATCAACGTCGTCGGCGAAGCCAAATAGTTGGACAGACTTCCTGAAGATCGTGCCACTCGTGTCTATCCCAGCTCTTCGAACCACACCCTCCAGTGCAATGTTGAACAATTAACACGACAATACACATACTTGGACACGATACTCGGACGACACACATCACGCGATCCATCGTTGCTTTGATCAACCGCGTCATTTTTTCCGGAAATCCATATTCGTGCATGATTTGCCATAGCTGGTCTCGATCGATTGTATCATACGCTGATTTGAAATCGATGAAAAGATGATTATACTCGCGACATTTCTGCAGCACTTGCCGAATCGTGAAAATTGGGTCCGTAGTAGTGCGGGCACCCATGAATCCCGCTTGGTATCGCCTCACGAACTGCTTTGCAATTGATGACAGATGGGGGCATAACATTTGGGAGAGCAACTTGTAGGCAGCGCTCAGTAGCGTGATCGCACGATAATTGCAGCAATCCAGCTTGTCGCTCTTTTTATAGATGGGACACACTATTCCGTCCATCCAATCCTCCTGTAAACATTCCTCCTTCCAAATCTTGGTAATTACCTAATGCAGCACTCTGGCAAGTGCTTCACCACCGTATTTTAATAGCTCGCCTGGGAGTTGGTCAACACTAGCGGCTTTGTTGTTATTCAACCGACCAATTTCCTCCTCAACTTCCTGAAGGGTTGGGGTCGGGGTCCTGTCCTCTTCTGCTCCTAGATTTATTACCGTGCCACTTTCGCTCGCTGTAACATTACCGTTCAGGTGCTCGTCAGAATACTGCTTCCACCTTTCAATCACCTCACACTCTCCTGTGAGAAGGTTGCCATCCACTTTAATTTGAATTTAATTTCAATTACCGCTCCCCGGCTAAACAAAGCATTCATTAAACGCCCCGTCCCGTAATATATGACAAAGAACGTTGAACAACCAACGAATTGCAGTTGGCGGCGGCGAGCAGTCGTTGCCCAGAGAGGCGTTGGTGCAGTTGGCTGTTGTTGCCGATGCTCCCGTCAACCTCGCTGCGAGAACCAAGAAAAAAAGCCCAAGTTCAATCGCGAACTGTTTCTCCCCCATCAACTAAATCCGTCCTTTTCAGGACGACCAAATAAGTTTGCCAACTGAAGAGTTCGTTTGGATGAATTTTTCTCTTGTGCTGTTTGAAATTTCCATTACCGCGCCCCGGCTGAACATGGCATTGCTTTAAACGCCGCGTCCCGAAGTAAATGGCAAATTGCGTTGAACAACCAATGAACCAACAGATCCATAACTATCTTCTACGCGTTAGAGATAGTGGCCCTCTCAACCATCGTAGAAAATACAACCGGGGCCGTATCATAATTAAGAGCCACGAAATGCTTTCTAAAGAGTGTAAAATATAATTTTCTTGGCCCTTTTCAGGACTGACTTAAATCAATTAGCGGATGGCCCAGTTTTTTCCCACGGCGACGAAAGTGATGAGCACGGTGAACGATTCCACCAACAAATGAAGCAAATAGAACGACGAAATCAAGGCTTTTGGGACGAATCAATGCTGGGTGTCAACTGTTGGTTTCTAGTTAGAGAAACCAAAACGACGCATAAACGACGAAGCCCAAGTTTGAATCATTTTTAAGTTTTAATAAACTTATAATGGTGTGTGTGTGCGTGTGTGTGTGTGTGTGTGTGTGTGTGTGTGGGTGTGTGTGTGTGTGTGTGTGTGTGTGTGTGTGTGTGTGTGTGTGGGCGTGTGTGTGTGAGAGAGATGGGTGTATTTTTTTGAATTTCTGTTTTTCCCGCATTTCTGCACTTTTTCCAAAACCAGCATAACTTCCTCATTTTTCAACTGATTTTCACCATTGAGACTTTTTTTTCTTTGTTGGCTTTGGTTTTAAGTTATTTGTGCAATATATTTTTTTGTTGACGTTATTTTGGTATTAATCAAATGTTTAGCACAATTTTTTTTCCAAATCTCCAAAAGCAAACCGCAAAAAATTATGTATACTTATAAATATAGTCGAAACTTTTACTTCTAGAATATTGCAATGTTCAAAAGATCAGTTTTAAATTTAATTTTGCTTCATTTTATGACAAAATATTTGAAATTGAATCACACGCGTTGGAGATATTCTATTTTAAGTAAATGTGCATTTATTCATTCATTGAAAAATCAACTTTTCCCATATCTCGAAAACTGTTCTTCTTTAATTTTTTTTGACGGCATTTTTGAATTTTGCATAAAATTTCACATTAGAAACATTAGTCGGATTATAAAGTTCATCACTTTTGATTTATTTTGTAAACTAGTGTTTTACACTGCTTTGGAAAGTCACCTTGCTAAATGGTAGTATTACATAATCATCATCATCACTATCCAACCACGTGTTTCCATTACTAAAATTAACTTGCCAACCATGCGTCCCCATCAATCTAAAGTAATTTTCATAAGTTAATTTAGAGCTAAGGAATAGGCCGTTAGGTAATCACAAAAAGCTTGGAGTAATTGAATTGAGAGATAAATCAGCTAAGCAAAAACATTGCGCACCGTCCATAAACCGCGTTGTCTTTTCGGTAGGAGCAGAGGGAGAAGGAGTTGATTAGAACACATGCTCCATATAAATTTAAAAACATGTATGGACAAGGAACCACATAGGGGGTGGGGGGGGGGGGGGGTTTATCTGAAAATCCCATATATGAGCACACGTGGTTTTGGCTCATCCTTTAGCTCTCAAAAAGCTAAATGAACTTATAAAATGTCCTTTAGATTGATGGGGACGCATGGTTGGCAAGTTACTTTGACTAATGGAAACGCGTGGTAGGATCGCCAATATGTAATGTAATGTAAAAAGACCTAAACATTCAAGAAAAAATATAAAACGAGCAAACTCTCTGAACTCGAGACCATGAAAACCTTAAAAATAAATAGAATCAATTTTTTTTTATAATGAATAGCGCAATTAATCTGTATTCTTAAGTTTTATTCAAAAATATTTTTTTTATACCTTTTATTTGCGTATTTAGTTGATAGAACGACCCCAATTATTCTCAGTTTATAAATTTTTGAAAAAATTCCGTTTTAAAAAAGGAAGTCAATTTTTCGGACCACTCTAAAGCGAATATAAAAAAAAACACAGGTCTATTTTTTTAGATGCAGAACCATAGTACCAATTCTCATGTAATTCTGCGAGATCGTATATTATTTCTTTATGGAATAGCTGCATAGAAGGCAGTTCTCCTAGAACATCAAATTGGGTGCGTTTGACCTCACCAGTGAATAATACCTCAGGAGCCCCTATTCGTTCAAAATCTGCTGCAGTTTCGTGTATTTCAAAATGACCTGAATTAAAGAATCGATGTTCTATTTCCAAAATAATGCTAATCCACAGCCTTCTTCTCCGCAGCCATGATTCTCCAACGGCATGACATTTGATCAAAATTCCAAACTCGTGAGCATCATTTTTCGTTGTCACTCTGCACTTGATCGCCCCTGATAGTGGTCATTTGTTACAATCTGTACGAGACGGCAAACGGCGACCGCAACTGAGCACGCGTTAGACAACACCCCCTTTCTTTTCTCTAGCCTGGCTTTGCATTTCAAAAATGTTAATGATTTCAAATCATCAGTTGCCCGAAAACAGGACCAACCAATTCGCTCCCATTTATCTTAATCTATACGGCTTACGGTTGCTGCAACAGCTCAGCTCGTACGCACACAAATTCGTAGCTTGGCACGACACGACGGTGGGGTCTTGGAAGAGCTAAACGGAGCTGGCGCATTTTGACACCTTCACACGTTCGTTCGACGATCCATATCGGAAGGTAATCAAAACACATATTTATTTTATTTATTTAATTTAAACCATAATAAATCATCCCTAGTTAGCCGAAGGTGCCCGTTCCGCATGTGCCACGAGCCCGATCGACGAGAACCATAAGAAACAAAAACGGTCCATCAGTCACACTGACGGCTCGAATAAAACAAGGGGCACCCAAACTGTTGTCTTTTTGGTTTTTCTAGAAATACTTGACCATATCGGAAGACCCCTGCTATTGCGAGCTTAGTACGGATTGATCGGCATCGCATCTTTTTGGCTTTGAATCTTTTGCTCCGAACGGAGTTATCTTATCTTTCGGTGTAATATTTTGACTTCCAAGGGGCAGTTGGAAAGTGAAGAAAAGTGTTTTTATTTTCGATGCTGTGCATTATAAATTGCCCTTAAAGTGGAGTGCTACGGATTTATACTGCGGTTAATGGATACGAAACGGCTTATCTGACAAAGTGTCAGAATGGTATCGACGCCATGACGTAAGCGATCGTCATTTATTTGAAGAGGGTAGGGAAACAGTTGACAAATGAACGAAGGCAGAAAACAAAACGAGGTTTCGAACATTGCGCATTGATTTTCCCTGGATTTGGATCGACTCTGGCTGGCTGTGACGCAGAATGTCGATTTCTTATGAATTTACTGCAAAATGTTTCTCGACAATGAATTATTAGAAGAGCTTTAGAGTTTTATTCCGTTACAATTGCTTATCGTATGACAGACAGGCCTATTTCGTCCACTAAATGCATATTTCTTCAGTGCCTACTACTCAAGGACCACAGTAGACAAGATCTTTATAAAAGGAGTATCCTGTCACATGTTGTCAAAACATTGGCCCAACGTAATAAGGTACCTATTCTAGACAACTATTTAATAACCGACTTACGTAATGTTATAATTTCATTTCACTCAAGTCACTCAAGCGATCTCAAGACCATTGCGTGACTTTGTATTAGTATGTAAACGCCGACAACTCGTGTCTTCTACAAAAGCACATCCAACTTCTAGTCTAATATGGTGCCCATAGTATCATCTGGGACAATAATTCACCCGTGCCAAATCATTTTTCATGAAATCAAAAGCATATTTATCTCCTCTTCTTCCTCCTACTTTGGTCGACCAACCAGCTTTACAGTTGATGGGCGCAAAGTGTGTAGATTTTCTTGCTCGGAGTGATTGCGGTTGCATCCCGATCACAATTCGTTGCCGCTGGCTTAGCTTAGCTGAACTGCATTCTGTGGAATAAAAGCCCCCGGGAGGGGGGTCACTATTCCTCGAATCAGACTCTGGTATTGATGTGTATCCATTAGGCTCAACATGTAATTTCAGTCTGCAAAAAAACAAATATTTTGTATGTCGGTCGTTTATCATCAGTACGAGCCAGCATCGAAAGCAAGCAGCAGTGCAGGTAAGTCGACAAGACTGAAAGGTTGAAAGGGGTGTCCACTTTGATCCGCAATTGAAAAGGTGCTCTTGCTTGGTAATCTGGTTCGCCCATTCGTGGGAAAGGTATTAGCATTATGGTTGCAGTAATGCGGCCCAAGCAACGGAAAAGTGATTCATGTCGCAGATTTAGCTTGTCATACTAGCTCCACAATTAGATGGACAAAAAAGATATTGCGAATCCCAGATTTTGGTACAATAGCGTGAGACAATTTTGAAAAATGTGTCAGCATTTCAACCTTATCAAAATAAGTATTTTTGGCTGATCACAATATGTTCTTCTTCTTTCTTTTTCTTAAGCTTTTTTTGGAGCGAAGACTTATGAATCAGAATTTCACTAGCTGGGGACCGTATAGTTTTTTATGTCGAATAATACTTTGCAGGGCCAACCAGGTTGTGGCCAAAGAAAACTTTGTCCACTCAAACCAGATTTGAACAAAATGACCTGTGCGACAACAAAACGAGGAGCACCATTCAGAATGGTTCAGCACGCTTCCAAGGTACGTATATCTCTCAGAACCTACAGAAAGCTAAACTGCCCTTAACGTAGTATTGAAGTCCGTACTTCTTGAGAGCCATAAAATAGGAACAGAGCTTGAGTACTTTTAATTGTTTTTATAAA